>JAJJLC010017594.1:0-16615 GCA_023806825.1 Ophryoscolex caudatus
TGGATTTAGAGTCTAGGGACCACTACATATTATCTAGTATCCCAATCCCCATCCTCAGTGGAAATATGTCAATCCCCAAAATTAATTATTTTTATTAATTTTTTTTTTTCAATTAAAACTTCTAAAAAAAATAATTAATTTAAAAAAAAATAATTAATTTTAAAAAAAAAAAAATGTTGGAAGTCAAAAATTTTGTGTTCTCTTTGAAATATCTCAGCAGGGAGATGGTCTACGTCCATTGGTCAAAATGGACAAGTTTTGAGATAATTTTGGTACTTTCCAATGGCATATCTTTTATTATATGAAAATGGCTGGAAATAATTATATTTCCAAAAAACACAAAAGTGCCAAAAATTCTTTAAATCCATTTTTCCAATGGGAAGATGGAGAGATCATCCATTGGCCAAAATAGAAAAGTTGCTCAGACCGATGAGTACTTTAATTTGATATGTCAGTTTCCTCGAAATTTTGATTTTTGGTTAAGTTCGATTTTTTTGAAATTTTTTAAATTTTGCCCAAAAAAGGTCAGATTTTAATTTGCCCACAAAATAGTTTTAATTTTTTATATAAATTTTTTAATTAAAGATAAAATTAATCATAAATTATATTTGATTTTTTATAAATTAGTTTTTTATTTAAAAATTTCATATATTATTAAATAATATTAATTCAAAATTTAAAAATTTTTTTAAAAATTTTATTTTATAAATTTTTAAAAATAATATATTTTTTATCTATTAAAAAACTAAATAAATTATTATTTATAAATTTTTAAATATAAATTTAATTTAAAAAATTTATTTATATATTATTTCTTATAAATAAGCAGAAATTTTCTTATTTTAAAAATATATTTTATTTTATTATTTTTAAAACTAATAAATAATATCAATTTTTTTGATTAACTTTTTAACATTTAATAAATTTTAATAATTAAAAAGATTATCTAATTTCTATTTAGTCTTAATAATGCCTTTTATGAAAAATAAATAATTTTAATATTTAAAGAATATTAATTTTGGTTATTTCTAAATATCATAAAAATATATAACTTTTGTTAATTATAAAAAAAATAATAATATAAAATATAAAAATTAATTATGATAAATATCTTTAAAAAGTTTATTTTTAAATTTGAAAATATAATAAATACAAAATTTCTTGAAAAACTTTAAATTAAATAAAAATCATAAAAAATAATTTAATACAATAGGCCAATATATAAAAGCCCAAATTAAAAATATTCCTCCCCCTTTAAATCTTTCTTTTCGGTTTCCTAAAAATAAATTTTATATTATAAAAATAATTTATATTTTATTTAAGACTAATAAAAAATATAAATAATAAAATAGTATATCTTCCCAATCAATTATTTTCAGTTAAGAAGATATAATTATATAATTTACAATAAATTAATTATCTTTATTATATTTAAAAAAAGTTTTATATTAGAACTCTTGATGATTAATGATAAATAAAATTAATATAAATGGCAACTGAAGAAAAGAATATAATTTCAAAAGAAATTTTTAAAAAAACATCTGCAATAATAGAAACTACTTATGAAAAGGTTCTTTCTATAATAAATAAAGTTAAAGAATTTATAAAAAAAAACTCATCTGATGAAAACAATTTAATAGAAGAATTAGAATGGGTTATAAAAGTTATAACAAATAAATCTTTATATTCATATGATTTAAAAAAAGCAAAATTAGTAAGAAAAAATACAGAATATAATAAATTTATAAGTTTTGTCACAAAATATAATGAAGAAGTTATTGAAATGAATAAAAGACACGATATAGTATCTAGTATTTTTAGTTTAGGAAAAAAAGGACAAATTTTACTTAAGCCTTCTTTGTGCTTAAAAAAAGAATTACCAGATAATGCTAAAAATATGAATGAAGTAATACAAAAGGAAAAAATTATTAAACAAAAAAATTTTATAAATGTTTTTGGAAATCTAATTGTTAGTTTATATAATAAAGAAATGGAAAGAAGAAAAAGAAAAAATAGCTGCGAAATTTCATTAAATAGTGAAACAATTTTAAGAAATAAGGATAATTACATTGATGAAAAAGAAGAAATTAAATATAATAATAAAAGTCATGATGATAATGATATACATATCAATGATAAAAATAAAGATAATAAAAATAATACAATTGATAATGATATTAATAAAGATAATAAAAATAATACAATTGATAATGATAAAAATAAAGATAATAAAAATAATACAATTGATAATGATAAAAATAAAGATAATAAAAATAATATAATTGATAATGATATTAATAAAGATAATAAAAATAATATAATTGATAATGATATTAATAAAGATAATATAAATAATATAATTAATAACGATAATAATAAAGATAATAAACATAATATAATTGATAATGATATTAATAAAGATAATAATAAAGAAAAAGATAATAAAGTCAATTATGACTATAGTAAAGAAGATAATGATAATAATAACAATGATAAAGTTAATAGTTTTAATAATAAAGATTATAATAAAGATAGTAAAGATAATAATGATAATAATGATAAAAAAAAAAAATTGAAAAAACAAAAAATCAATAATGAAAAAAACAATAATAATCATGATTATTTTAAAAGTAGACAAAAAACAGATGAAATACTTGAAACAGATAATAATATTAGTAAAAAATTTAGCACTTTTGAAAATGATAATAATACATTTATAGATGAAAAAAAAGTTAAAAAAAGTTTTTCAAAAAGTAAAATAAATAAAGATAAAAAGGAGAATAATATTCATAGAATAAAATTATTAACAGAAAGAGAAAAAAAAATTATTTCTAATAATTCAAAATTAAAATTGCAAAAAAGTCAAAATAAAAATGAAAAAAATATGAATAATTTTTCCCAAAAAAAATCATATACTATTGCTACAAAATTAACTAAACAAGAAAAAATAACTTTTAATAATATTAAAAAATCAATGCAAAATTATTATTTACAATTTATGTATAATGGTCAAAATTCTCAAATTTTTGCAATAAGGAATAATTTTATTATTAATAATAAGAATTTAGATAAAAATAATCATCATAATAATATTATTTTTAATAATAATTATTTATATAAAAAAAATAAAGAGAATATAGACCTTATGTTATATAAAGCATATAAATATGGAGCTTTACCATATAATATTGTAAATAAAAGTAAAATAAAAGATAAATTTAGTAAAAAAAATGTTCAATATAATTCTATGTTTAAAAATCAAAAAAA
Organism: Ophryoscolex caudatus; assembly: GCA_023806825.1. Lineage (NCBI taxonomy): Eukaryota > Ciliophora > Litostomatea > Entodiniomorphida > Ophryoscolecidae > Ophryoscolex > Ophryoscolex caudatus. Next base: position 3,268 of record JAJJLC010017594.1, read on the forward strand.
TTTTAAAAATATAAAAAATAATTTAAATTTAGATTATAATGAAGATAAATTAGAATATATTAAATTCTTATTTTATTATCAAATGAAAAATATTTATTTGATTTATAATTACCATAAAACCCTGATTAATCCTCCAGAATCAGAGAGAGAAGATTTTTTTGGAGTGGGGATTAAGTAAGATTTTTGGTTAGGGATCAAAAAAAATTTTTTTTGGGGGAATAAGTGGAGGGGGGATTAATCAGGGTTTATGGTAATTATTTAATCCTTGCTAATTAATTAAATATTTATATCTTTAGCTTAAAATAAATAAAAATTGATTCAGTTAAAAAGAAAATTTTTCTGCCTTTCTAAAAGAATGATAAAAAGTTTAACAAAAGGTTAAAACTGAAAGTTTAAAAAATAAAAAAAAAAATTTTTCAAAAAAACTTCAAATAAAGGCTGAAGACAAAAATAGTTCTTTTTTAAAAGAGAAAAATCATAACATATATAATACTACATCAAAAGAAACAATAAATGAAAATCCAATTAATAATATATCTATAATTGAGGAAAAAAAAAATAATAAAGAAAATACTAATTCTAATATTATTCATGAAAATAAAAAAGAAAAAAAAATAGATATTAAAAAAGAACATCATGAAAGGAATGAAATTGTAAGAAACTTAATGGATAAATATTTCGAAGATATAAAGCAGATTACTAATAAAGATTTTAATATATTTGATTTCAAAAATAAAGTTAGTTACAAAAATGTATTACCAATAATGTGTAAAGTAATATTAAAAACCCTTGGTTTGATTGATAGTAGAATTATTTCATTAAAAAAATTAGATTCATTTTTATATTCTGTGAGTGATAATTATAAAGAAACAACTTTATATCATAATAGTCTTCATGGATCAGATGTAACTCAATCTCTCTGCATATATTTTTTAAATAGTAATGTGGAGGAAATTTGTGAAACAACTGTTTTAGATTTATTAGGATTAATAGTATCAGCTATGGGACATGACTTGGGACATCCAGGCTTAACTAATAACTTCCATATAAATGCAGGAACTGAATTAGCAATAACTTATAATGATGCAAGTTGTTTAGAAAATTTTCATTCATCTTTTTTATTTAAAATTCTAAGAAAAGAAGAAAATAATATAATAGAAAAATTTTCGTCTCAAGATTTTAAAACTATAAGAAAAAGAATGATTTCCCAAATTTTAGCTACTGATATGGCCAATCATGGTGAAGTTATTTCATTAATAAGATCAAAGATTAACATATGGAAAGAAGAAGAAACTCAAAGTCCATTTAGTTTACTATCAGGGAATGAAAAATCAAAATTTGATGAACAACAATTATTATTAAATTATTTAATTCATATGGCTGATCTTGGTCATAATTGTAAAAAATTTGAAATTTCTTTACAATGGGTTGAACTACTATCTGAGGAATTTTGGGCCCAAGGTGATAAAGAAAGAGAGAAAGGATTACCAATAAGCTTTTTATGTGATAGAAACAAAATTGATATACCTGGCTCACAAGTTGGATTTTTAAAGGGATTTATAATATCATCTTTTGATTGTCTTGTTGCAATTTTTCCAAAATTAAAATATACTATGGATAATGCCCAAAATAATATAGCTGAATGGATGAAACTACAACAACAAAAAAGAAAACTTGGTTGGACACCTAAAAAAGAAAAAGAAAAAGAAGATGAAGATAAAAATAAAAATGAAAATGAATCAAAACATGAAAAAAATTGAAAAAATTAAAATGTAAATCTTTTTATTTATAACTTATTTAAGAAATTAAATTTTTTTTATATTTATATGTTGGGCTTATTATTTTAGTTTTTTCAATTTTTTAAGTTAACTCTATATTTATAAGGAAAAAATGGAATATTTTATAATTGAGGAAGATTGCAAGTTATATTACTTTTATTTTTACTTATAATTTTTATATAATTGAATATAAATAATGTATTAGTATACAATGCTAGTTATTATTTTTTAATTTAAATTTAATGCCTTATTATAATTAAACTTTTATATTTTCTAATTTTATAATTAATTAAATTTAAAAGACTAATTTTTTAAATTATAATTTAAAAATATTTATTTTTTCTTTTTTCTTCTATAAGACATTTAATTTTATATAAAAACAAAAAAGATTTTTATATTAAATGATTTGATTTATAATTATTTTCAATAGCAAAATATATTTTATTATAATTCCCCATAATAGTGCCTCCCAACCAAAATTAAATTTTTCAAAAATAAATTTTAATAATAAATCCCCAAAACAAATACTTCAAGATGTGCTAAGGAGATATTTAAAAGATTTAATTTATATTGTTTATTAAGAAAAATTAGATTATATTAAAAAATTTAAAACATTGTTTATATATATTAATATATTTTTTAAAAGAATATGTTAAAAAAAATTAATTTAAAAATATAAAATATAACTAGCTTATAATATTATAATTAAAAAATTTTATCAAAAAATTTTTTAACCATTTATTTTAAATATAGATTTAAGAAAATTTTTTTCCAATTAAATCAGTTTCAAAGAGGTATTTAACTATTAGAAATGATGTAAATTATAATATCTTATATAATTTATACAACAGATTGATGTGAAAATCTTCTTTGTCCTAAAATTTGTTTTCTTGCAGAAGCATTTAAAGCCTTTATATTGTTAGATTGATAATTTGATATTTTTATTTTATTTAGAATATAAACAGAAGAGCTACCATTTTTTTCCTCATCAAAATCTCCTGATATTTGACATCTTATTTTATTTTTAAATTCAATAAAATCCTTATATTCCTTCAAATTTTTCAAATGAGGATTTTGCTTCAAAAATTTTATAGAATTTTTATAATTTTTTATTTCAGGTAAGAATTTATCTTTTATTTTTTGTATTTCTTGATTCATTTTATTCTCTATTCCAGCTAAATTAGTGATTAATTCTGGTAAATTTTTTTTATTTATATCTTTATTTTCACATAATGCTTTAATTTCTTTTTCAGTCAAAGAATTTTTTTTGGTTTCTCTATATGAATTAGATTGTTTTTCTACAGTAGTTTTTTTATTAAAACTATTATTAAGTGTAATATTATCATTTATATTATAATAACTATTTTGGAAATTTGTATTACTTTTGTTAATAATTGATTCAACTTGCTTTTTTTTCTTTTCAGTAGATTCTTTTTGAATAATAGAGTATGATTTATAAAGCTTATATTTTTAAGATTATTTTTATTAATTAACTATTAAAATTCAAAAAAATTAGAAATTAGCAATGAAGGAATGATAAATTTTGATATTTTTACATCATAGATTCAATGGTTGATTTCAGAGTATTCATTGAATTTATAATTTTCAATTGGAGACAATTTAAATCATTTTATTTATTAAAATTAATTATTTTTTCAAAAATTATTAATAATATTGTATATAACTGATTTATTCACCAATCATTCAATCTTAAGTTCAAAAATTAGGGAATAAATTCTGGGTGGTTCAAATTTATTGGTAAATAAAAATTTTATTATCTTTAATTATTATTTAATATTTCAATTTATTAAAAAACTATACTAAGAACTTAAAGAAAGCAATATTTTTAGGGGATTAAATTATAGGAATAGGAATGCTTTAAATTAATGAAAAATATGAGGTCAAATCCTGGAGGATAAATCAGTAGCATAAAGTAAGTTATTATTTTTAGGATTTGTTGATATATTGATTGAATATTTTAGATTTTATGATTAGAATCTTGTCCCAAATCCCAAAATTCTTTGCTCATTAGTTTTTTAAGATAAATTCTATAAAGATTTCTAAAAATTTATCTTCTAAAAAAATTTAATGCTCTATCAGGGTGAGTAAGGCAGATAGGCAAATTATATTTCCTTTGCATGGTTATTTTAAACATTATTAATTCTTTTGATAAAAATAAAATATTATATTAGAATCAAAAAATATATATTTAAATGAAGATTTACAAATTATTTTTTTGATAATAAAGAATGGTAGTTCAAGAAAGATAAAGGTATATGCTTTTTCCATTTACATCAAAAATTAAATCAAACAAAGAATTAAAGAAAAGGAAATTGGCTTTTACAATGATAAAATTAATAGAAATTTACTTTTTTTAATAGAAAAAATTTCTAAAAATTAATAGTTGAAAATTATTTGAAATTAAATTCAAAATTAGATTCCAAAGAAAAAGGTTTAACCATTTTTTATAAATTTTTACATTATTTTTTTTTAGCTTAAAAAAAGAGTTTTTCCTATTTCTCTATTATAAAAAACATGATTATTAAAAATATAACAATAATTAAGTTATATAAATTATCCTATAGTTAATAGGTAAATCCTCCTGATATAAGAAATCTTAAAGAAAAAGATAAAAACAATAATAATCCAATAACACAAAAAATTAAAAAAGAAATTATGAGTATTACAATAATTTTCAATTTGATTGTAAATATATAATAACTGGATTTAAAAAAGTTAAATTCAAAATAAAGGGGAAAATAAAATTTTTAATGAAAATACTTATTTAAAGACTTAGCATGAAATTTCAAAATTATAAGGAAATATAAAATGATACCAACAGTTAGAATATAAGATAATTTATAAAATTACCTTACAAAATGTACAAAAGCCGATTTAAACAATATTACCCAAATTAAATTAGGAAGAAGGTTAATCAATTGTAAGCAATGACAAATCAACCTTCATCAAAAAATGCTAAAAATAAGTTAACAAATGAAAAATTTTTATTAGGATTAACCCTATATCAAAACCTTAAAAGGAAAAATTGTAATAGGAAGAAGATTTAAAAATTTCCCATGCCTATAAGCCCTCATCAACCCATAAAACCTCAATTTTAAGAATCTTGAATTTTTCTTTATTTCTTAAAATACTTTCCAAGATATATTCTGGGCAGAAAATCATAACCCATTCAATACCATAGATAACCCCCATGAACTCATAAATGGGTTCCTTGTATGCCATTTTTTGATATCTAGATTTTTAGATATTCATTAACCTGTTAAGTTCCAAATTTTCCAAATAAATTTAGATTCTATATATATCAGGGAACTATTGTATAGAACATAAGGAGTTAACAAACAAAAATTATAAAGCTTTATTAGGGTTTGAATATGGATATTTAATATATATTCTAAGTAAAAAATAATATTCTAAAAATATCAAACCAAAAGAAATTTTCATAAAATTTTCTTTTTTATCCTTTATTTTTGGTTTAAAATAGATATAGGGCTAAATCAGGAAAACAGAGCCTTATTAAAGGACTTTGGCTTTTCCAAAGGATTACTTTATAGACAAAATCCCTTATATTTTTTATGAAAAAAAATTTTTTTAAATAATTTTTATATAATATATTATTAATGATTTTTATGGTAAGCTATAAATATCAATTTAAAAAATTTGGATTGGAGGTAATATATGGAACCAAGGAAAAAGGAGGTACTTTAGTCTGGTAGTTTATTCCTACTTTGATAAAGTTTTGTTAGTTTTCTATAAAAGTAAATTTTAAAAAATTTTAAGTTCAAAAAGTACTCATTTATTTTTACCAGACTTTAGTTGTTTGTCTTAAAGGAGGTTTTTGCATTCTTTTCAGTCCTTTTAATCTATTATTCATATTATTAGGAGTTTTACTATATTTTATATTAGTACTGCCATTAATTTCTGATAAAATGAAATCATTTTTTTTCTCTTTATTAAGATTTTTATAATTATTTATTATATTTTTATTATTATCACCACAAACATTAAATACTTTCCCTATCTTTCCCTATTAGTGCTTCAATTTTAATCAATCCTTCAAAAAACAGATTTTTTATTCCCATAACTATTTAGGTAATTATAAAATTTTTTTATTTTTTTTCTAATTTAATTATATAAAATTTAAAATTTTAAAATTAATAAAGTAAACTTCATATTATGCACTCCCTGAAAAATTCCATTCTAAATTTTATTCACTTTTATTCAATATTCTATTTTGTTAAATTATTATTTTTCAAAAAAATTTTTTAAAAGTTTTGCCTATTTATTTAAATATAATATTAAATATTTTATAAATTTAAAATTCTAAATTATTAGATTATTCCCTACTTACTTAAATTTTTAAATAAAGGCATTTGGGAGTTAAACTGAAATTTAAAATTTACTATATAATAATTTTATTAAAACTTTATAAACTTTAAATATAAAAAGCAATATTATAAATTATATATATATTTTAATTATTAACAATAAAAATAACAATATTTTATGTATATTAATATAAAAAAATATTTTGGTTAAAAAATATATTTATATAATTTCAATTTTTTAATTTTATTTCAAAACTTAAAAATAATAATAAAATTAATTGAATTTATATAAATAATTATTTTTTCATATTTATTGATATTATAATAAATTTATAGATTTTTTAGATTAAAATATATTAATCTATTTTTAAAATAAAATAATTAAAAATTAATTTCATAAATATCAATATAAAATATGTTTTCTTATAAAAAATTTTTTTCAGCTTACTATATAATGAAATATTCTATTCCATCATTTAAATCCTCATAAAATTTTTGAAAATTATCAGGACAAAAGGCCCTTCTCTTAAAATTTTTTTAATATCATTCTAATTTCTCATTGAATAATATAAAAATAATTGATATACATAATTCTAAAAAATGAAACCGAATGAAAAATTTATATAGCTCCTATATTGTGCTTTATTTAGTGGTTTACAATAATTATATATTTTAATATCATAAAAAAAAATTTATAATTTTTAATAGAAAAAAATTTATAATTTGTAATAGAAAAAAAGCATCTTATGAATATAATGTCCTTTATAGAATAAATATACAAAGTTTAATAATAATATTATTTATCATTTAGATATATAAATATTTAATTTTTATGAAAATTCCACTTTATTGATGACATTAAAATTAAAATTTATAATAGATATAGGAAAATATTCAATAATTTTATTAATTTTGATATAAATAATACATCCTAATAATCATATATTATTAAAACAAAAATTTTATTATAATCCTTTTATTCTTTGAGTGATTTAATAAATATCTTTAAAAAATTTGTTTATAAATGTTTAGTTCTTCTTTAATGCACTTTCCTTAATAAAGGTAATATATTATTATATAATTCCTATTTATAAAAATTTAATATTTTATAATAATTTTATTTAATTATTTATATTTCACTTATCTTTATATATACCTTTATAATTTTATTTCATATGTATAGAAATTTATCATCTAGTCATTTTTTTATATAAATATTATTATTGAATTAATTATAAATTTGACTCTTAATACTATACTTTAATACATTTAAAGATTTCTATTTCTATATAATTAGACTTTATTATTATTTTCTTTTATATTTAATTTTATTTTTAAGAATAAATACTATTAAAGATTTATGATATCATGATAATATTAAATTTTAGATATTTTATTTTTTAAAACATATATTATTTATTATTTATAATTTCTTTTTTGTAGTATTATAATTTATCATCTTTTTTATTATAAAAAATAATTCATATAAAAATAAAAAAAATTTATTAAAATTTTCAATTTTTAATAGTTAAAATTTTCTTTATATAAGTTTAAATATTTTTGAAAATTTTTATTTTTTATAAATTTATAAAACTTAAGAATTATCTTTTTTCTCTTTATCATAATATATAATAATTATCATAAAAAACAATAAAAATAATAAATTATATATTCATGATTAAATATTTTCTATGAGTTTTTAAAACTTAATCCCTTAGAAATAGTTTATTATTAAAAATCTAATATTTTTTAATCTTTTTATGTTCTTAATATATTATCAGATTTTTAATAATTTTACAAGAGCATTTTCTTCAAATTAATTACTTTCCTATATTTTTTGTTTTTTTAAAAAAATGAATTATAAGATATTAAATTATTTAATTTCAAAAATTTTTTTTATTTAAATTTATAATCTTGAAATATATTAATATGCATATCTATATATTTCATTTTATCAAATTTTATAAATTTTATAATTCTAAAATGATGATTCTATTTTATATATTTTTTGATTATCTATATATAATATTTTTTAATTATAATTGTTAAGTAAATTTAATAAAAATATAATAATTTATTAAAATAAAGTTATTTAATGAAAATAAATAAATATAATATAATATATTTTTGACTTAAGAAAGAAATAATTTTTACAATTAGTTTTGAAAATACTAAGGCAATAAATAATATTATTATGTTAATAATAAGTCATATATTCTAATTCATTATTTTGTTTATTGGCTCATAAATTATAAAATTTTTTTATCTATATATTTTTTATTAAATAATATTATTGCTATTAAATTTTATATATTTTTTAAAATATAAAATTTTATCTCAATATATTTTAGAAATTTTTTTATTAATCTTCACAATTTTTAGTTTTTTATTTTAAAATATATTTAATTTAAGTTATTTTGAAAAATATAGAAAATTTAGAAAAAATTTTATAACCCTTTGACTTATATGCGGAAGGAGAAATATTTACTATTTCAATTGGAGTACAATTCATCCATTTTTACTAAGTAACATAAAAGATAATATTTTTTTTTTTGATAGATTTCAAAATTTTATAAAAAAGATTTAGATTAGTCAGTTTAGTAAAATAAAATAGACCTCATTTTTTAGACAATAATATTTTGATGTTTAAAGTATTTTTAGATTGTTTCTTTTTAACAATTCCACTATTGATATAATTCATTCTAATTCTATTGCTATTATTTTTATTATTATTAAAACTATTAACTCTTTATCTTAAAGAAAAATTATAAACAATTTCTTATAAATAAGAAAGATATATTTTTTGGCATTAGATAAGGAGTTTATACTTATATTTATATTATTATTTATACTATTATTTGTATTATTATTACTTATATTATGTGACATTTTATTAAAAACTAATGAACTTAAAACCCTATGTGAATTTTTATTAGAAAAATTAGTACTAACCATTTCAGATAAATTACCACCATTTGATCTATTATTCTCTCTTGTAATATTCCCTACAGTAATTCCTCCATTACTCTTCTTTTTATTTTCATGAATATTTCTACAATTAACTAATCTTATAGCATTATCTGTAGAATTTAATGGTTGTTTAATTTCTTTTAATATTGATGAATCATTATTTTTATCATATTTATTATTATATGGAATAATATTTTCTGTTGTATTATTTAATAAACTTGTTTGACTTATTTGGCTTATTTGTTTCTTTTTTTCTTCTTCATAACTTAAACCATTCATTCCATATTTATTTATTAAATCCATAAAATTATATTTAGGAGGATTTTCTATTTTTTTTCCTTTTTTAAGTTTTTGCATCTTTTTATTTTTTTGATTAAGAATATTTTTTTCAATTTTATTTGTTTCATTTTTTATATCACTATTTTCTTGAGAATTTTTTTTAATAATCATACTTATATTATCTTCATTATCATTATCATTTTCTATTCCTTCATTATTTTTATCTTTTTTATTTGAATCTTTAAATATCATTGTTCCTGTTTTTTCTTCATAATTATCCCCACTATTATAATTTATATTATCTTTAAATTTATTATTTCTAATTTTTTCTTCTGTTTCTTTCATAAAAATTTTTTTTTGTTTTATATTATTCTTTAAATTATTAGATATAATATTATTTTTATTATCATTAAATAATTCAATTTTACTTTCATTTGGAGAATATTCTAATGAATCTCTTTCTTGATCTATATTTAAATTATTAGTTTTTTCTTCATTATCTTCATCCTCACTATCAATACCATTATTTCTTTTATTTTCTTCCTGATTAATTTCTTCCCTAAATTTATTTATTAACGGCATTGCTTTTATTAATCTTTGAATAATTATGCCATTTCCTTGATTATTATTCTTTATAAAATTATGATTTAATAATTGGGCTGCTGTAGGTCTTTGTGCAGGATTAAAAATTAAACATTTTTGTATAAAATCATTAAAATCATTTGACCACAAATTAGGATTCGTTAAACCTTTTGGTGGATTATTTAATATTTTTTTCATAACTAAAAAAGTTCTAACTTCACTATAAGGAGGTTCACCTTCTGCTAATTCTATACAAGTTATTCCTAAACTCCATATATCACACTTACTATCATATGATTTTTGACTGATTACTTCTGGGGACATCCAATATGGGGTACCAATTTTTGAAACTTTTTTTGAAATTGAATTAGTTAATTGTGCACTCACCCCAAAATCTCCCAATTTAGCAACCCCTTCATCTGTTAACAAAATATTTCCAGCTTTTATATCTCTATGAATTTTTCTTTGAGCATGTAAAAATTGAAGTCCTTTTAATACCATTTTTATAATTGATGCTATTTCTTTTTCTGTATAAAATTTATTTGTAATTCTCATTATATCAAGAAGACTTCCACCCTCACAAAATTCTAATATAATCCAAACAGTATTATTTTTTATGTAAGATGAATAATATTTTAAAATATAAGGGCTATCACATTGCTTTAGCATATTTATTTCCTTATAGAAGCTTTCTGTGTTGTTACTTACTATTTTACATATTTTTGCTGCCAATATTTCTCCTGTAATGTTATTTCTAACTTTATAAACACTTCCATAATTTCCTTGACCAACTTTTTGTAGAATGGTGAAAAGTTTTTCTGGGTCTTCTTTTTCTCCTATTATTATGCTATTCATTATTTAATTTATTTTTAATGAATAATTAAAATTTTTGAATTAAATATATATTTATTAATAAAAATTTCTTTTTTATACCTTTATTTTTTATTTTTTTGAAAATTTTTTTTTCATAAATTATTAAAAAATATAAGATATTAAATAATTTTCATTTATAACTTTATAATAATTTAACTTATTTTTCCATAATTTAATTATATTTTAAGTATAATAAACCATATAAATAACATTATAATTGTAAATTAAAAAATGAAACAAAAATTTCTTAAATCCTTTTATATATCATTCAAAAAATTAAAAATTTATTTTTATTATTTTTGATTAGATTTTTTATTTATTAATTTTAAATACATTTAGTATTTAAATCAAATAAATTGAATAAATTTATATAAAATAATTTCAAATTATATTTTATTATATAATTACTTTTTAAATTTAAATATAAAAATAATTAGTAAGATCCTTTATATCCTCCCATATTATTTCTATTATTAACATTAAAATTAGTATACATATTTTCACTAGGGTTTAAATAAGCACTACTGTCTTGAAATTGACTACTTTGTCCAGAATAAGCCCCACTATTTCCTAAACCTTTGGTTATAGCACTTATTAAAGCATTTTTCTCTTCATTCCTTTTAATCATCCATTGGTTACTTGCAGCTAAAACCTCATCTATTTTATATTGTAAATTATTATAATAATCTTCACCCTTCTTGCATTTATTATAAATAGTCATATACATATTGACATATTTATCTAATTCTTTAAAATATTCCATTGCTTCATCTCCAACTTTTTGTTCTTTTTGTTTTTTCATCATTTCTGGCACTACTTTTGCTGCTAATTCACTTATGACATTTTTTTGGCTTAAAATTTGTTCACTAATTTCCTTTAATTCATTAAATTTTTTTTCATATTCTTCTTTATTTTTAGTAAAAATAGCTTGCTCAGTTGTTGTTTTTTCCAAAACTTCTACAAACATACTAAGTACAAGAGAATCGTCATTTAATTGATCATATATTGGTGATATAATATCATTGGCTTTATCACTTAAATCATATAAATTTAAAATTTCTTCATGTAATTGTGATTCTACAGTATTTTCTGGTTTTTTTCCTATAATTCTACCTGGGATATCATTAGTTAATTTTGCTTTTGTACAAGATAATTTTTCAAAATATTTTGCATTATTGCAAATTTCATCATTTTGTTTTTGGTCATATACAGTTGTTCTTTGTAAATTTTTTAAATGATTTTGAATTGCTTGTATATATTTAACATTTAATACACTTGAAGATTTTCTTATCCACTTAGTTCCATATTTTTGTCTATTAAATATTTATATTATTTTTGAGGCAGTAAAGGTTTTTCATTTAATTGGGTCAACTTTCAACATTTTAAATATGTAAGATAAAGATTTAATATTATCATCGTTTTCTTCATTTTTAAAAGAATTTAAAGTATTTTCTAAATTAGTAACTAAATACATTAAATCTTCAAATAAAAGCCCTCCTAATAACTAAAAAATTCATGGAGAATGCTATTATTTAATATAATTTATTTTATCCTCATATAATTAATAAGTATTATTATTAAATTAAATTTATTTTCATTTTTATATGATAGATAATGCTATTAAAATTTTTTATCTTTTAACTATTTCTTGTAATTTGGTAATTATATTTATTTCTAATATTTTGCATAATTTCATTTAGAGCCATAGTTCCTCCTAATTGTTGTACATTAGAAATTTTTTCCCATAATTGAGGTGGTAAATTAATAGAACCTTGATTTAAAGATTCTCCTGTTCTTCTTTTTGTTAAATAACTTGGCAAATGCAAATTTTGTAAAAAACTATTAACACTTTTTTCAGTTTCATATTGAGAAATATTTTGCTGTAAAAAATCCCCCATCCTTTGCTTATATCTATCAATCATTTCTTTTGTTTGTGGTGGAATTAAAAAATCTAATTCTGGGCACATAGTTTCCCCATCTTCTTTTGCTTTATCCTTATTTTTTCCAATATATAAGTCATCAGGTAAGGATGGATTTAATAGTATTTTGCTTTCTAATTTAAAATTTTTATCTTCAACAGTTGCTTGATGATAAATCCTATTATTTAAATCATACATTTTTTGGCCTAATTCCTTTTCATTTTTTAATTTTTCATTAAATGCTTTTATATCAACATATTTTCCACATTGTTGAATAGTTTTTTGAGTGTCTAATAATTTTTTTACGAACTTTCCTTGAAAAACTAGGGCCTCACCATAACCCAATCCTGTTTCATCAAATTTTTTTTGGGCACCCTCTCTTAATTTTTGATACATCAAACCTCTATAATATTGGATTCTATTATGTAGATATGCTCTAAATTCCTGCTTTCCCCCTTTATTAGTTGGTTTTGCATTGCTAAGTGGATATGCCTTTTTAAAAGTTTCAGAAATACCTAATAATAACTTTGCTTGTAATGTAAATTCTTTTTTACTTGTATGTTGGGCAACTTCTACTATTTCTACTTGACCAAATATAATA
>JAJJLC010017595.1:0-16582 GCA_023806825.1 Ophryoscolex caudatus
ATAATTAAAATTTATAAATTATTAAATTAAAAAATATTATATTAAATAATTTTTAACAAAATAATTTATATAAAATTATTTTTTTTCTATTGAATAATTTATAAATAAATATTTAATTTTTAAAATATTTTATTTTTTAATAATAAATTTTTTTTCAATATTTTAAATAATAACAATTAAAGTTCAAAGATTATAATAATTAATATAATTATTTAATTTAATAATATTATCATAATAAATAGCATTTCTATATAATCCAATTTTTATTCAGCACTAAGATAATAAACCCATGGTGGCAATTTATTAATAGTAATTATACATCTTCCAGTATTTCCAAAATCATTGTTAATTTGTTTATATGCAATAGGCACATTCATGATCTTCTTAGCTTCAATCTTATTATTTACTTTACCTGCAGAGAAATTAGGATTATCAAATCTAACATTAACTTCAACTGCTTCATTTAATGGATTCTTAAATTCTAAATTATAACTCTTACCAGGAGGTATTTTAAATGGCCCTTGGGCTTGAGGGAATGATGGTTTACCAGTAATAACCCATTGATATTCTCCCCCATCAGGAGAAGAAGCCTTAAGCAATCCTTTAGATTCTACAACATTACTAGGTTCATATCTTAAATTAAATGAATTTTCAACTTGTCCACCTTTACTTAAATCTACAGTTATACTATTAACTTCAGGAACAAAATCACTAAATGGTACACCTTCAGAATATTGCTCTACTTTTATAGTATAAGTTGCTGGTTTTTTAATAAAATGAGTAAAGCTAACTTGAATAATTTTATCACTACCAAGACTGGCTTGAATAGGTTGAAGAGTTTGGGGAGGAGCTGGTGTACCCTCGATGCTTATGGGATATTTTAATTCACCTAATTCAGCAGACTTTATTGTTACATTTGTATTAATTTTTCCAACAACTAATGGCCTAAATGATACATCTACAGCAACTTCACTTTCAGCAGGAATTGATATAACATCTGGAGTCACAGTTAAATATTCATTTTCTATTATTATTTGTTCTTTAGGAATAGTAACATCTATATTTAATGGATTATTAATAGTAAATGATCCAGTTACTATTTCTCTTACTTGGCCTACTAGTTCAACTTCTTTAAATGCCTTAGCAGCTGTCATTGTTACATTTATAATATAAAAAATATATTCTTTATTATCTACATTTTCAAATGTTATTTTAAAATTATATGGGGTTTCTTTGAGAGATTTAAATGATAATTTATATTCTTTTGAGGAATTTGAAGATACATCTATTGTATTAGCACCTTTAATAAAAATACCTTGATCACATTTACCCCAAGTAACATGAAATCTTTGAGTTTGATAAAGCCAATTTGTTAAAGTTAATTTAATAGTTGTCCATTCTCTCACTGTGGCTGTAGCTTCAATTGTTTGTTGTGCTGAAGGTGGTAAAGCAGTTCCCAAAACTTTATAAATTTTAGCAGTACCGTCAGGAATTGGGAAAAATACAGTAGCATCATGTTCTTTAGCTTTTTCATTTGGATCTTCTGGATGAATTTTGCTCATAGTTAATGGCTTATAAGTTATAGTATAAGTTCCTTCTACACCTGGACCTATTTCAAATACTTGTTCACTTCCAGTAAAGTAAGTCACATAACTTTGTACACTAGATGATATAGTTGGATTAATTCTCCATTTCTTATCTGTAGGATTTTTAATTTTAATTTCATAAGTAACAGGTACTCTGACTTGTGTTTCAATTTTCTTTTCAAATATACTATCAGCTGGACATGCAATAGATTTGCCATATAAGCTGATATCTACAGGAGTATCAAATTCTTCAATATAGCATTTAATATGTTCAAACTGAATAAGATTATTTATTTCTTTTGGATGGAAAATAATTTGACAAACTACTTCTTCATGAGGGGGAATACTTCCTTTTTGAGGAGTAATAGTGAAAAATTTAGTATAGCTTTTCTTCTTTCCATCTACTAAAGCCCAGTTAAATATAGCTGGGATATCACCGAAATTTTTTAATGTAACTGTCCTAACAGCATTTGAATTTACAGTAACAATACCAAATGAAGGAGCTTCTCCAACCATTTTTACATCTACACCATAAGAAGCACCAGTTACACTTAATAATCTCTTCTTTTCACTATTATTTATTTTCATCATTAAATCTTCTGTAAATTGTGGAATTCTTATATTTGGATTAAATGTTACTTCAGTTTTAAATACTTCTTTAGGTTGCAAAACATGAATTAAAGGCTTTGTTGCTTCTTCTGGATGCTCATTTACAAAATCTGTTTTTATTGAAAGACATCTTTTAATAAAAGTATTAGGAGATTCAGGATATAATTCAACTGTTGCCATCATTTTACCTCTATTTATGATATTAAATGATAATTTTCTAGTTTGACCTAATTTAATGATATTGAAATTAAGAGTTTGTAATGATGGATCCTCTAATTCCACTTTAAGAGGTATACCTTCACCAGTGACTTCTACATCTACATCATATATATTATTAAATTTAAATTTAATTATATCTTTATATTTAACATAATCCCTTGGAACAAATTGAATAGGAATTTCAAGAATATCACTTTGAGTTTGATATGGTAATATAACTTGTCCAGTAGATAAAAATACTTCCAAATATTGCTTATTTTTATTATCAAAATCACTTTCAATAGTTAAAGCTTCTTTATCCATATTTTTTACAGTTATTATTTGTGTATTAGGAACAGGCTGTCTCATAACATAACAAGGACCAAAATTGCATTTTATAGAACTGAAAATTATTTGAGGAGATCTTGCTTTTGCATTCAATAAGAAAGTATAAGTGGGCCCAGAGATTATATTTAAGGATATTTTATGATTATTTAAATTAATTTTATTCAAAGGTAAAAATGTTAAAGTTACAATAGTTTTATTGCCTTTAGTAACAGTACCACTATCAGGTGAAATTTTTAGATAATCAGCACCATTTTTCTTAAAAGCAAAATGGAAATTAAATCCTCCATTATTTTCAATTCTAATAGATCTTTCCCTTTTATCATTTATAAAGAATTCTCCAAAATCAATTGGATATTCCTTATTCTTCAATAATTTCATTTCTGGTTTATTATCTAAATATACACCATGAACTATAGTATATCCTACACCTTTTACATTTAATGTTAAAGGTTTCAATCTTTGCTTTATTCTTAGAGCTAAATTATAATTAAATTCTTTTTCAACTCTTGGCATAAATGTTATTTCAACTTTAGTGCTACTTTTAGGTTGCAAAGTTCCACTTATTGGAGTTACAAAAAGACTATCTCCATAAGAAACATTTCCTTTTATACTTTCTTTATCAAATGAGAATTTATATGGTAAATGCTCTTCATTTATTATTTGAATTATTTCTTTTTGTCTTCCTCCTAATAATAAAGGACCGAAATTAATTTTACCAACATTAAATAATATCATTGGCTCTCTAGTAATTCCATGGCAAACAAATTTATGTATTTGATTTTCATTTATTATTTTAAAGTTATAAAAGGCTTCATGACTACCTAAACTATTTGGAGTATATTCAAATACCATTTCAAATTTTTTTCCAGAATAAATAATTCCTTTGGGAGTTAGGCATTTAAATACTTTATTAATATTTGGAATTAAATCCTCATCTGGTTGCTCCCATTCGAATTCATATCCTTGGTTTGTTGGATTTAATGCAAAGAATCTTACAGTGTTTTTTATCATCATTCCAACACTTTCAAATTCTAAAATTGTGGCACCATTTTCTCTTTTTATTCCACTTTGTATTTCAAAATGACATAATGGTCTTTCTGCATCTCCACTAAGTTCTATTTGTAAAGGTTTTAATGAAGGATCTAAATCCTTTATATTACAATTTAAAATTCTCTTAAAATTAAATTCATCTATTTCTAATGGACTAAATCTTAAAGTTATAATTTCATCACTTTGGGCAGGTATTGTCCCTTGTTGAGGACTAATAGTGAAAGCTCCTCCTGCATTGTCTTGTGGGGCTAAAGTTTTATCATAAGAAGTTAATAAATTATTAACTGCATATGCAGGTAAAACAGGGTTTGGATTTGTGAAAGTAAATTTATAATTAAGAGCAGTCATTGATGCATTTCTTAATTGAAAATCAAATTTCCTTGTTCCAAACATTACTGTGGGTTTGAATCTAATTTCTTTTATTTTGCATTCATATTTGGCATAATCACTTATAACTGTTAATTTTACTGGTAAATATTTTTCACTTTTATCTACTATATTTATTTCTGGCTCTGGATCTGTTTCTTCCATATCTATATCTGCTTCCTCATTATTTTCTTCAGGAGCAACATTTTTATCCCCTGGTTTTCCACCTTTTGCATCTTTTTTTGTATCTTTTGGTTTAGCTGGTGGTTTTCCTCCTTTTACATTCGTTAATTGATTTATTAAAGCTTCATGCTCTTCTTTCCTTTTTGCCATATCTTCTTTCCTTTTTTCTAATATTGCTTGTTGTTGGCTTGCTGTTACCTTTTTTAGAGTTTTAATACTTTCATCCCAATCTGTTTCACTTATTCCCTCTTTAAATGAAAATTGTTTTAATTCTATGAATAAATCTTTTAGAATATATTTAACTGTCTCTTTACTACAAAATTTAACTTGGATTTCCTTTTGTGTATGTGCTAATAAGAATCCAAAACTTGGATAGAATATCAAAGTAGGTTCTAAATTATTCACAAAATTAAATCTGAAATGATTATCACTATTATTAATTAAAGTAATATTTAAAGTTTTTTCAACATTTACACAAATATCCCCGAATTTTAATTCAACTTCATTAATTAATCCTTCAATACTTACAGGCTCGAAATATCCTTCACCCTGTATATTTAATTTTGGTTTTTCATAAGGATTAAACATAGTTTGATATTGTATAACAGCCTTTTCTAATTTTTCATGATGAGGATTAAATTTAATATCAAATGCTTGGTATTTTTTAGGTTGAATTGTTGCTGTTGTTGTTGATTCAAAGCTAAAACAATCATGTACTAAAGGTTCAAATTTTACAGTTGCAGGAACAACTCCTTCATTTTTTAAAACAATTTGTCCCATAGCACTCTTATTTAATCTAGTTTTTTTAAATTTAAGAATAGGATTTCCATCATTATCAAATTCATTTGGAGATTCTAATAATAAAGTAGGTAAAGTTCCTTCACCTCTTAACTCAAAACGTAATGCCCCTGTCTTTTGATCACTTCCACCTTCTACAACTGCCTCAAATAACCCACTATAAGGCATTACTGTTGTTGGGGTGAAAGTTACAGTCACATATTGACTTTCTCCTGGATAAATTTTAATTGGTTCATTAGAAGAAGTACTGAATGCAAATCCTTCTGATTTGCTGTTTGTTCTTGGTTTAACATTAATATTAACTGTACATGGTATTTTATTATTATTTATTAATTTAAATCTTTCACTCACCCCATTTGGATTTTTACTTGCTATAATTGTTCCAAACCAAAATACTTTTTCTACTACTCCATAAATTCCACTAGTAATTACATTCTGCTTATTAATATCAGGACTTATACTTGGTAAGACTGTTTG
This sequence comes from Ophryoscolex caudatus, assembly GCA_023806825.1. NCBI lineage: Eukaryota > Ciliophora > Litostomatea > Entodiniomorphida > Ophryoscolecidae > Ophryoscolex > Ophryoscolex caudatus. Next base: position 5,616 of record JAJJLC010017595.1, read on the forward strand.
TTCTTCAAATATACTATCAAAGTCTTGAGTCTCTATACCTGGAATACAACTTTCTGCTACTAAATCAAATGGAATACCTAATGGATTATCTTCAGGTTGTCTCCCTTGAATATCTATAGCTAAATTTGCACTGCAAAATTGTTGACCTTCAGCATTAAATATAACATCAATTTTAGCAGAACTACCTGGAGCAATTACTCCTTTGAAATTTTTAATTTGATATTTTCCAATAGTTAATACATCTTCATTTGGGCCTCCCTTTCCAGGCTTTTTCTTATCTTCTACTTTTGGTTTTTTATCTTGCTTTTTTCCTTTACCTCCTCCTTCTGACAATTCTTTCAATTCTTGCTCCTTTCTTTTTTGTTCTTCTATTTCTTTTTTATCCTTTTCTTCTTTTATTGCTTTCATTTTATTAATATCTTGTAAATATTCAAATATCTCATAATTAAAATCAAATTGACCCTCATTTCTTATTTCTATTGATCTTGTTGCACTTTCATTATATTGCAAGGAACCAAAATTGATACTTTTTGGAGGATTTATTGAATATTTACTAAAATATGAAGCCACATTTACAAAAATATTTAAATCCTTATTTTTACTTCCTTTTTCTCCTTCAAAAATAGATAATTTTATTTCACTTGAATTTCTTTGAGGAGAAATATTTATATCTTTATTATATCTATTAAATATTGCATAAATATTTGCCTCTTTTCCAGGTTCAATAACTCCTTCAGTTGGCTCAAATCTAAATAATTCTTGCCATAATTTTTTCATTATTTCAAATTTATAAGTTATTTTATATATACCTAAATTTTTTAGCATAAAAGGGAATGATTTTGGTTCTTTTACTTTTACATTTCCAAAATCTATTATCTTTCCTTCATTATCGATAACTAATTCTACAGATACTTCAAATGCTTCTGCACTTAATTTTATAGGTTTAGGCTCTATTTTTACTCCATATCCTAAATTATCTTCTATATCCAAATTAAATTGGTATTGGAATTTATCCTGTTTTTCACTACAAAAAGTAACTGCAATTGATACTTCTTTTCCTTTTTCTATAATTCCATTAACAGGTTCTATTTTGAAAACAGGAGGTAAACTCTCAAGGCCTGTTAAAGTCCATTTGCAATTAACTTCACTTACATTTTTCATTTTTAAGTATTTAGTTCTTGATTGATTTATAACTAATTTTTCAAATTCTATATTATCAGATTCCAAATCTACTTTGGGTTCTGCTCCTTTACATGTTAATAGTACTCTAGTTGGAATAGGATTATCTTCAATTAAACATATTAATTCATCTTTATATTCTGTTTGTTTTAAAGGAAATGCATAAACATCTAATTCTGCTGTTTGCCCTATTTTTACTTCAATAGAAGATTTAGGAAGTAAAAATGGAGTTTTTTGCTCTCCAGATGGTTCTCCTTTTTTTGGAGCCTTTCCTCCCTTTGCTTTTGGATCTACATTTGCTTCAAAATTAGGGTCTGTCGATTGTCCAGGAATATATGGCAATTTAAAGCCTAATCCATCAAAATTCATACTTGATAAAAATGTGAAATCAACTTTTAAATCATATTTTCCATTATTTGTAAAACGAATTGTTTTTCTATTGGTTGATTTATATTTTTCTAATTCTCTATTTGGATCATTAGTTATTAAAATATATCCAAAATCTTCTTCATATTTTTTATTAAGTCCTTTTAGATTTATAGCTCCTTGTTTTGGTCTAGAAGTTATGGTAGTCATAGATGGATATTCACTTTGACCTGTTACTTTTATTTTGTATTCAACTGGGGGGTATGTCATAACTTCAAATAAGAAATCTTGGGTTTTTTGACTAACATCTTTGCAGAAAAAACAAACAATAGCTTTAGCTGTTGCATTTGGCTCTATTACCCATCTAGCATTATCTTCCAATATTTCCTCAGGAACAAATTCTTCTTCTCCTGCAGGAGCTTTTGGATCTTTTTTTGGTGGGGCCTTTTTCTTTGCCTTTGGATCTGCATTTTCTGCCTCTTTTTTTTTGATATATTCTTCTTTTTTTTTATCATTTTCTTTAATTTTTTCCAATAATTCTTCAAAAGGTAATTCTTTATACTTTTCATTAACACTTTTTAAAGTGAAGTTTTCAAGCATTTCATGTTTAGGCCTAATACTTGGTCTTTTTATAGTTTGATATTCTTCATCGGGTGGAATTGGCAACTCTTCTGGATCATGTAATTTTGGGTCAGGAATAACTTTTAAATAGCTTTGTAATAATTGGGGAATACAATTTTCAAACATTATAGGAACAACTTTTCTTTCCATTTCAAATTTTGGGACTTCAACAGGAGGTTGTTCTTGTGCAGCACCCTCTTCTTCACCAGGGGATTCAGGGTTACCTTCTTCTTTCTTTTTCTCATCTTTTTTATCATCTTTTTTATCTTCTTTTTTATCATCTTTTTTATCATCTTTTTTATCATCTTTTTTCTTATCTTTTTTATCATCTTTTTTATCATCTTTTTTCTTATCTTTTTTTTTATCTTTATCTTTTTCATCTTCTTTTTCTTCTTCCTCTTGAGGCTCTTCTTTTGGTGGATTAACTCTTTTATCATAGAGCTCATTAAATTTATTTTTCATTTTCTCTACAAAAGAATCATACTCTGCTTTTTCTTCAGGTGTTAATTCTTTAGGTGAAGAATTTGCTACACTATTTAAAGGTGCATTTTCTTTTGAAAAAGCTTCAAACATTTCATTAAATTTTTTAACTATTTCTGGATTTATTGCTGGCTTTTTCTCTTCTTTTACATTTTTTTGTTCTTTATCTTTTTTACTTTTCTTATCTGATTTTTTTACTTCTGGTTGAGTTTGGGCATTTTCATTCTCTTTCTTTGGAGATGCCTCAGGTTTCTTAGTAACTGGTTTTACAGTTGTTTTTTTTTTTAGATCTTTTTTGTGCCTTAATATATTCAGGAGATAATTCTTCTATATAATTTACCCAGTCTATATAATGGCATACATCTAATCCTTCTTTATCCTTTGGAAAATCGAAATATGCCAAATATAAATTTTCATCAACAAAAAAGTCTTCTAAATACTCCAAAATTGTTTCAGGACTATCTAATAATTCTGTAGATAAATCATCAAAAACTACTCCTACCCCACAATCTTGTTCATTTAGCCTATTTTGTAAAAGTTCAAAAAATATTTCCTTTGAAACATTATTATACATATTTTCACTAGGAGGATCTGGTACAACTATTTTTTTATTTGTTTTTGCTTGTTTAACTAATTTGTCATGAGCAACTTTTAATTCATCAAACTCTTTCTTTTTTTCCTCTTTATATTTTTCTATTCTTTCAGTGAAATCAGGATGACCATTATCTAAATTCCATTGAAGTAAATTTTTTATAGAAACAACACCTCTAAATTGTTTAGCCATTTGCTGTCTTATTATAGAAGTCTTACCACTTTTTTCAGGACCTAACAATATAACATTTACCCTGTCTTTTTTATCAATTGCTGGGGGGATTTTTACATTTATTTCATCTTCCATAGCTTCAACTAATAATGATATTTTTTCTTGTAGACTTGGGGTAAATAAGTTTTCAAATTGCTCATTTACGCTTTTTAAATATTCTTCAGTATAAAGTTTAAATTTTTCTATTTTTTCATTCAATTTAGTATTAAATCCTAAGAATTTACCCCATATGGGCTCACCTGCTTCCCTTATTTTTATATCTATTTTATCATCAGGGTTTTTTATGAAATTTCTATAATATCTTAAAATATTTTCTTCTTCTTTATATTTTTTATCAAAATCTGTGGAATATACTTCTATTTTAGAATCATTTGGATTTTTTATTTCAATTTCTGCAAACCCATATTTATAATAAGGTAAAATAGGCCCAATTTTGAACTCATTAGGGGTTATTAATAAATCTAAAACTTCACTATTTCCTTTGACTAATGCTTCGATATTTTTTGTATTATCAGTTATTGAAAAAACAAATCTAGCTTGATACTTTTTTTTTTTTAGTGGGACAAAAGTTGTGGTCAAAGTTAATTTTTTTCCAGGAGCTAATCTTCCATCTTTGGGGAATATATCAAAAGCTGCCTTTTCTTCTTTTTTTTCTTCCTTATTTTGCTTTCCTTGGACATCTTTACAAGAAACAGTCCAAAAACAATCCACTTTACTTATATTTTCAATTCTAAATTTCATAATTTTTTTTCTTCCTAAATATACTCTCCCCATATCTAATAATTGAGTATTTAATGAAAGATTAGGAATAGCGACAAATGAGTGTAAATGAATTAAATAGACTTCACCACTTTCCAAAGATATTTTCATTGTATTATTAACCATCTATATTTGCATTTATATTATTAGTCATATGATATACTGTAATTGTTAAACTTTTTCCCTCTTCAATACTACATTTGTCATTATTTGTTCCATTTACAATAGAATATCCTTTTGCGCTCAAGTCTTTTTTATCAATATATAAATTAATAGGACCTTTATTAACATTAATTACTTTGAAAGAAACTGCTCCTTTATGAGTTGCTACTATATTTCCAAAAGATACATGATATTCAGCTATTACTAATTCTTTCATATATCCAGCTAATTGACTTTCTCTATAAGCTGCTGTTCCTACATTTAAATTTTTATTTTGCTGTTTGCCAGGTACAAATATTGAAGTTTGTTGGTTATTTAAATTTGCAGCTATTTCGCCTTTTGACATTTTATCTATAATTTTTTCACATAAAAGACTTCTATTTACATCAAACTCATATAGTGTATTATTTGTAATATCACTATTATTTACCTCATTAACATTACTTATTGTCATAACACTTCTTTTTATATTTTGTCTTGATTTTGGGAAATAATCATCTAAAGCTTTTCTTCTATTAGCATATTCATTTTTTGTTTCTTCAAATAATTTTTGGAAATTTTCTTCATCTCTTATCAAAGGTGAAGATAAAACTATTCCTGAATAATAGCCTACAGCTTTGATTTTTATTCTATGAGGCTCAAAATGTGCAATTTCAACAATTATTTCATCATCTAATTTATCAGGAACTCCTGGAATTACTTCTATAAGAATTTTTTTACTTTCTCCTTTATTTACTGAATCTATAGCATTAGTCAAAGATAAGTATCTTAATTTATCTGTTTTATAAGTAATTCTATAATCAAAAGGCACTTCTCCTTCATTCTTTATGAACATCTCTACTTTTGAAGAAGTATTAAAAGGTACTTCACCATATTTTATTGAAAATTCTTTTTTATTAGAATCATATATATCCTCATTGACTTGAATTTTATATTTTATTTCACTTGCTTCACCTATTAATTTTAAATCATATTCTGGACCACCTTCAACTAAACATCTTGCAATTGCTGTATATCTTTGGTTTGGGCCAGGTGTAAATGTTATTGTAACTTCTTCACTTTCTAATTCTCCTTTTTTTAATCTTCCATTCATTGGCACTATACTAAATACTTCATTTAGAGGTATCCTCCTTGTTACATTTTTTCCTCTTTTTAAACTTTCATATGAATTTTCTAATTCAATTAATTCCCATTCATATATAACATCTAAATCACTTGAAGTATCTCTCTCTAATTTTATTGTTTTTTTTGTAAAAGTATCATTTAAAAGACACCCAAAGTATAATTCATTTGGTAAATTTTTAATATTAGGGAAATTAATTTGAACAGTCATTTTTAGTTCTTCAACCCTTTCATGGTTATTATGTTTAAATATTAATTTTCCTTCAAAAGTTTCTATTCTTTTTTTCTTTTTATTAGAACTAGGATCAAAATATACTTTTATTTGGACCGAATCATTTTTAGCTATTTTAAAAGTATTTTCTTTTATAGAAAAAGGTTCCTCTGTTTTTATAGTAAAATCAGCTTCTAATAAAGCAGCATTTTTTATTGTTAAAGTCCTAAATATTGTATCTTTATCTCCATCTTCATCATTTTTATATGAATAAAATAATTTAGGCGGATTAAATTCTAAATGTGGGTCTATAAAAACTGCTCTAAATTCTACTTCCCATATTTCAGGACCATTATTATCAGTGGCTTTATAACAATGTACTCCATAAACTGCTTTTATTTCACCTGGTTTTGGAGAATTTGCAAATAAAACCATTTCACCTTTTTTTCTTGAAGGCAATGATCTTTTAGGGCATCCTTTAAAAAATTTAAATACTTCTAATTCTTCTTCTGTATCATTTTTCTTTTTTTGGTTCTCTTTTTTTTCATCTTGAGGTTTCTTTTTTGGCTTTTTAGATACAAAGGATATTATTTGATCACTTCTCCCTCTATTTTCAAAAGTTATGACTTTTTTTTCATCTCTACATGTAAATATAATTCCAAAATCGATAACTTTCATATCTTGAGTAGGGACTATAGTTGTACCCTCTCCTGTAGCTCTTAATGTGACTTCGAATCCATCACTATCTTCTATTTTAAAGTATAAAGTTTCAATGAATTTTTGTTGTTCATCTGGTTTACAATATATTATTACTTCTTTTTTTTCATCAGCCTTTATCTTTCCTTTAGGGTCTTTTACATAAAAAATACTTCCAGGAGTCTTCATGAAAGCAGTATATGTAGCTTCTATTGGTGATATATTTTTAAGATTTATAGTCATTGGTTTTTCTTTTAAAGTTGGCACGATTCCAAAATCAACATAATTTTCTTGACTTTGTATTTCTTTTATTGCTTTTGTATCTTTATAACTTGGAATATTCATTCCTTCTTTTAGGAAAATAACATCAGGACCTTTGCTCATAGCTATTACAGTTATTGATGTTATATAATTATTTTCTTTCTCTCTTGGGTTATATCCTTTTGTCTTACAATCTATTTCTAATTTTAACCTTAATTGATTTAATTTTTTTGGAATTAATTTAACATTTAAAATAACAGTTTGCTCAGGTGCAATTTGACCACTTTGCTGGTCACAAGTAAGTTCACCATATCCTTTTGATTGATCATCTTGCTTATTTATTTTAAACTGAGTACTTAATAAACTGGAAGTATTATGCAGTTTTATAGGTAAGGTAACTTCTTGTTTTAAATATACATTTCCAAAATCTAATAATTCCATAGGAGTTATTTCAACTTCTGGTACTTCACATATACCACTAACTGGCAAAGTTAACATATCAAAACCTATTCCAATCATATCTAATAACACAACTATATCATATGGTCTCTCCTTATCAGGCCTAAAAGTAATATCTATATCTTGTTTCTTTTTTCTTTCTACTCTTCCCTCTTTTGGATTTATTTCAAAAACTGTTTCCATTGCCTTATCATTATCTTGACTATCTGTAGCTATTCTTAATCTATATTCTATATCGACATCACTCTCATTAAATAAAGTTACCGATTGCTTTTTATCAAATCCCATGGATACTTTTTCAAAATCAATTCTTTCTACATTAAATCTACAATAAGGAGCGATTACATGGCCTTTAAATACTATTGGAATACTATCTTTACTTTTTCCTATTTTTATATTAAATTTTTCACTAAATTCTCCTAATCTTTCTGCTTTAAAAATAATGGGAATAATTTGTTCACCAGTTGATTTCTCATCTCTAGGGGGGATAACTCCTGAAACCTTATCAAAAATAAATTGTTTTCCACAGGGTGTTCCAGGCATTTCAATTGTAAATTCGCATGGTATAACTCCTATATTATATATAATTAATTTGGGCTCCAATGGAATTTGATGAGTTATAGGCACATCATATAAATTAAATTCAGGATTATTTACTCTTGCTTTAGGCCCTATACCTCTTCCTCTTAACTCTAATTTAATTCTTTTTTCACTACCAGTGACATCTAAATATGCAAAGATTTCTTTGTAATCTCTAGCTTCATCTGGCCTAAAAGTTACTGTAATAGTAGATTTTGTATTTGGCCAAACTTTACCAGTTAGAGTCTCTATAATAAAGTTAGGATGTTCAAAGCACATTTGATCTTCATTTAAACTTTTTTTTATTTTTTCAAATCTTCTAGCAATAATATTTTGATTTTTTAAATGATTTCTTTCATTCATTCTAATAATTTCATCTTCATCATAAGAATCCTCAAGATCAATTGAAGTATCATCTTCATATGGATTTTCTTCATATGTATGTTGTAATTCATTTAAAATTTTTTCTTCTTGTTCTTGTTTAGATAAATTTTGAAATACTTTTTGCTTTGCTTCCTCTTCTTTTTCTTTAGACTCAAATTGCTTCCAAACGAATTCTATTGGAACACCAGTATCATTTGTAATAGTAACTGTTTTTTCTGTATGAAGAGTTATGTAAGCAGGCTCCATTTCTAATATTTTTGGAGAAATATCAACAGCATCATTTTTACTTTTTCCAAAAATATTTATAACATGATCAGTCTCATCATATGTCAAAATCATTTTTTCTTTGTAATTCTTTTCTTTTTCAGGACAAAAAGTACAAATAATTTGTTCATTTTTCCCAATATCTAGAATACCTTCTTTTTTTGATATAGTTACACTATTAGACATGCATTTTAACATCCATTTTGTGATTTTTTCTCCTACGTTTCTAATTATAAAAGGTTTTTCTATTTTATATTTGACAGGAACTTCTCCAAAATCAATATTATCTGTGTACTCAATATTTACTTTGCATCCTATACCTCTAATAGGAACAGTAAATTTTTCTCTTTCTGTTATAACCACTAAATCATAAGAAATATCAGATTTGGCTTCTGGAGTAAATTTAATTAGGTAAGAAACTTCCATTCCTGGTGCTACTTTTGTGTTGGCAGATTCACCTTCTTCATGATTTGTTTTTGATGAGGTAGAAGTTATATATGGTAAAACTTGAAAAAGACGATTTTCTGGATGAATAATACTAACTCTTCTTGGTACTTCATCCCTGTTTCTTAGCTTTAAAACTTTTGTCAAGATTTGAAGAGGCTCATAATCTTCGAATAAAATTTGACTTGGTTCTGGCTGAAAGATTGGCTCATCAACACTAACTGCACATTTTGGATGTAAGGAATTATCAGCGATATTTAAAAATTGGATTATATTTATTTTTTTGTTTTTATCTTTCCGCTTTGACTCATTCCTCTTAGGTTTCATTTTTTAATTTATTTACTTTGAATTATAGAAGATATATATATTTAATGAATAATTAATTAATTTAAATTAATTTGCTAAGTTTAAATTTAATAATTTTTTTAAAACTGAATATTAATTATTATTTTATTAAATTTTAGAATTTAAATTTTTTTATTCATATTAAATAATTATGAAAAATATTATTAATTATTTTTATAAAATTAAAATTTTAAAACTTTTTTCATATAGTTTTTTTCCTTATTCTCTGATATTTCTAAATATTACAAAAAAAGTAAGCATTTTTTTTATTAAAAAATAAATTTTTTTTAATTAAATATAAAGATTTGAAAATAGATTAATAATTTTATAAAATAATTATCATAATATTAGAATTAAATTAATTTAATATTCATTTAAAATAAATAAAAGTTTTAATTTAAATAATTACAAATAAAATAAATATTTTTTTGAAAAAATTCTTTTAGTAATAAATAGTTCACTAAAAAAAATATTTATAATTTTTTAAATAAATTATTAAATTATTATTTATCTTTAATAAAATAATATGAAATTAATGATAGATATTTACTATATATAATTTTCAAAAATAAAGATTTTTATTTAGATATTTAAAAAGATATTAATTAAATTTAATTAATTCACTCATATAAAATATTATGAATTTTATTTTTTAATCTTGTTATTATAATTTTTTAATATTAATTATAATTGATATTTCCTAAGGATTTTTGATAATAAAAAAGAAGAATAAAATTAAAAAATATCTTTATTGTAATAAATATAAAATAAATATGTGAAGGAAATTTTAATAAAAAACTTGAAAATTTTAATATTAAATATTCCCTAGTTTTAGTCAAGTCTACCTCCAGTTCTTTAAATTGGGAATTTTCTTAAATCATATCCAAATACATATCTTTAACTTTTTGATTTCTTTAGAATCATATATATTAAGTATTTTTTATTAAAACTAATTTAAATTTATTAAATAAACAAATATATATTTAAATAATTTATCAATTTATAATAAAATTTGAATTGTTATTCAAGTCCACATCCCACTTTTTAAAAAAGTTCCACAATTCTTGGTTGGACCTGACTTCCATGAATATTGTATTTAAATTTTTGGATTAAAAGTTAATTTAAATAATGAAATACAATAAAAAACTTTTTATTCAAAAAATAAAGAAATTTAATTTTTATAAACATTTATCTAATGAATAAGTAATATTAATTGGATATTAATTCTTTGGATATTATAAAAAAAAGAAAACAAAATATAAAATAAATTAATGCCATCATTTTAAGAAAATAAAAAATTCAAAAATATATATCTTATGTAAATGGTAAAAAAAAGTGAAAGATTAAATAAATGATTTAAAAAATTAAAATATTTAAATAAAATAAATAATTTTTTAAGATTTTATTAGAAAATAAAATGTAAAAATTTAGATAAGAATTAGGGCCTTATTTTCTAAACTATGAAAATAAAATAATAATGAATTTTTCAATTTGGCTGAGTTAGACTTAAGAAAAACTTTCATTAACTTGAAAATGATAAACAAATAAAACAAATAATAATTAATTAGATTAAATGATTATAAATTTTTGTATTTAATTCATTAAAATATATTTCAAATATAATTTTAATAATATAGTAAAATATAGAATTCATAAAATTAATTGAAATATAGTGTGGGCAAATTATTTTCTGACCCTTTTTTGGCAAAATTTAAAAAATTTCAAAAAATTCCACCTTAACCAAAAATCAAAATTTCGAGGAAACTGACATATCAAATTAAAGTACTCATCGGTCTGAGCAACTTTTCTATT
>JAJJLC010017596.1:0-16151 GCA_023806825.1 Ophryoscolex caudatus
GCAAATGATATCTAAAGTAAAAAGATAGAAAGACAATAATTAAAAAATATGTCATAAATTGTAAAAGTCATATTTAATTTAAATTTATTCTATTCATGAATTTTGAAAGTAAAATATATACCTTATTTCTTGAATTAAAAATATTCCCCTTTTTGAAAATCTTTTTTCAGGAAATAAAGTGATCAATATATAAAATATAATAAAATTTATTATAAATTATCTAATTATTATAAAATATATTTCAGGAAATTCCTTTAAGTTGTTTTAATTAAAAGAAAAAGTTTTTTACTTTTTAATATAATTATAGAAGCAATTTAATAACTTATCTTTTTTTTATTTGTATTATAAAAGATATTTTTCTGAATTTAATATTTATAATGAGGTTTTTTAATTACATAATAAAGGTAAAATTTTTAATCAATTTAAATAATTATTATATTCATTTATTATTATCTTATTTTTAATAAGTAGGAGCTTAAATTGAAAATTAATTGCTTATTTTACCTCTAAATAAATATCAATTATTAGGGTATAAAAGTCTAAATAATTATTAATCCATTATCTTAATTTAAACTATTTATCATAATTAAGAGGATAAAAAGTTATTAACCTGTCAATATCCAAGTTTTCCAAATATATTTAGATCCCGCATATATGGGGGACTATTATATGGAACATAAGGAGTTAATTTTAAATAAATATTTTCTCCAAATAAATTAATAATATAAATTGGTAATAATGAAATGAATAAGATAAAGAATTAAAAAATCCTAAATTATATATTAAAATATATAATAATGAAACATTTTCCTAATTCTTTATCCTAATAAGGTAGAATATAAATTGATTCAAATAAAATGAAAAATTTTAAGTTCTATAAAATAAATATAAAAAGATAAATAATAAAATTATTATTTTTTAAATATATATTAAATAATAAAGGGATAATATAATATGGCAAAAAAAGAAGAATTAGATTGGATTTATGATTGTGTTCTACAAATAGTAAGAAGCCCAGAATTTAGAAATCCAATTAAAGATTTTGTAGATGATAATTGTGGCTCATTTATTGGATTAGATGAAAATACATTTGAACAAGGAAGTTTACATAAAGAATTTACTATTTTAGTTGATAATCTATTAGAAACATTGACAAAAGATATAGGTATTACTGAAGAAATGTTTTGCTTAGCAGCTAAAAAAGGATTAAAAGATGAAAAATCAAAAAAATATTTTGAACAATTAATATCATTTACTAATTATAATTATTTTAAAAATTTGATGACAAAAAGAAATTTATATTTAGAAGAATTAGCATATAAACAAATGATGGAAGATAAAGAAAAAGGAAAAGATAATGGATTAACTGAAGAACAAATTAAAGAATTAGAAAAAAAAGCAAAAGAAATGGAAGAGAATGAATTACAATGCGCATTAAAAATGTCTTTAGCTGTAGAAGAAGAAAAAAATAAATTAAAAGCATTAGAAGATGAAGAACTTGAAAAAGCAATTAAATTAAGTTTAATGGATCAACAAGCAAAAGAAGAAAAATCTCCTTTAATTCAAATGCAGCCGACACCTCAAAAAGGTGTGTCAAATCCTAGTAAAAAAGAAGAACCAAAAAAAGAAATTGAAATTCCTAAAGAAACAAAATTAAATCCTATAGATAAAGTTGCTTTAAAACAGAAATTACTTCAACAACATGATGAAAAAATGAAAAATATTTTACAAACTAAATTATCTCCTTTACCTATAGGATGATTCAAAAGAAAAAAATATAATTAAGTAATTTTTTAAAAAAGAGTTTTATCCTATGTTATGAAACTATCACATGTATTATAATCCTTGATACTATTAAAAAAATTTATATAATGAAAGAGAAAATTTAAGTTATAATATGTAATTAAATAAGGGATTTTAAATTTATATAAAATTATAAAAAATTTAAAATTTTTTAATTTTCAAAAATATTTATTTTTTAAATAAAATTTTTCTTTTTTGGTTCCATTATATAGATACTAAAAAAATAAATGTAAAAAGTAGTTTATTTTATTTCATTTTTATATATTAATAAAATTTTTTAAATAAAAAGTAAGAATTCATAATAATATGAAACTAAGTATAGAAATAAAATATGAATTTATAAAAATAATTAAAAAAATAATAAACAATTATTTAATATTTTTTAAATTTTTTTTTAAAGATTATAAAATTAGGATAATAATTATGACAAAATTGAATTATATTTATTAACAATAAAGGATTTATTTAAATTCCAAAGAAGGAAATAAATCCAAACTTTTTAATTATATTCATATTTATAAGTCTTCTCTTTTTTACTATTTTATTATTTAATATTTTTATTAACCATTTCTTTTAATTACTTACTATAGATGATTAATTCATTTAAAATTAACATCTTCTCTCTTTAAATTAGATAAAAATTTAATAATAGAAATATTTTTTATATATATAGTTTTATGAAAGAAAAGATTAATTGTTTAATTAATTTAACTTATGCTATAGATATTTAATTTTTGTTTTCTTAATTAAATATTTTTAATTATAATATTATAATATCTGTTATTTTTTTGTATAAAAATATTTGAATGAATTAAATCTTTAATTAAAATTAAAATTACAAAGATATATTATATATTTTAAAAAAAAAATTAAACTAATAATATTTTATATGAATTATATTATACATTTAATGCTAAAGGAAATGAAGGCTTAAATAAAAAATTAAATGAATTAGAAGAAAGTAAAGCTAAAAAATTACAAGAATATAGAGAAATGATATTAAAAATGAAAAAAGAAAAAAGACAAAAAGAAGAAACTGAAACTGATGATATTTTCGGAGGAGGCGATGGCAAAAAAATGACTGAAGAAGATAAAAAAAGACTTAGTTTAAGAAAGCAATTAGCTGATAAATTGAAATCAAGATTAAATGTTAAAAAATAAAGTATATAATCAAATTATATTAAAATTAAAAATTAAAATTTAATTTTAAAAATGATTAAAATTGAGTGAAAAATATTCAAAAAAAAATTTATTTTAAAAAAAAAGTAATATTAAAATTACATTTTTACTTTGTTTTTAATTATAATTGAATAATTATATTTGAAAGATATTTATTAATAATTAAAATATATTTATTTAATTTTCTTATTAAGATTTAATCTTTATAAAGATGGAAATTTATAAAATTAAAATTGACCTTAAGATAAAGTATAATATTTTAAATTTCATATTTAATATAATTTATTAAATTTAATATTTATTTTAATATATATTAATCCTTTACATGAATAATATATAATAAAATAAAAATAAAAATTTTTAATTCTTTATCTTTCATATTATAAGTTATATTAGTTTAATTTAGAGGAAATTTAATATTTATTAAATATTAACAGAAAAGAATTCTTCCTCCTTTCATTATTATCTATTTATAAGTTAAATGTTTAATAGATAATATTTTCTTTTAAATATCTTATAATAATAGTAGTTAATAAAATAAAATTACTTTTTATATATTAAATAGGCAAAAATATTTTATATATTTTTAAATAAATAAAATTAATTAATTATAATTGGTAAATATAAGTTAAATGATGAAAGAATAATAATCTGTTATCCACAATATCATATTTTATCTTAATCATATATAATTTTTTTTTAAATAATAAGAGATTAATTTAAAATATAAATAGAAAATAAAATTAAAGGACTATTAAAGAGATAATATTAACATTTTATCTATATATATAAAAAAATGACTAATTTAAAATAAAAAATATTTTTATTAAATATTTATTTTATTTAACTCTTTATGCTCAATAAAATAGTCTTAGAATGTATGCGCAGGACACAGGAATAAAAAATATTTAGAAAATCTATATAGAATATCAGGTTAATAAAAATTTGGAATATTAATTTATAAAAAAAATTTATTATATCTTTAAATAAAGATAATATATTATTATTTTTAAAAGATAATAATTAATTTTATTACAAAGAATCATCAACACTTTTATCTCCATTATTCTCACTTGTTTTTTCATCTCCATCATTTAAATTATTATAATTCATATTATTATTTTTTATTGATTGTTGATTTATATTTACAATAAATTCATTTTCTTCATCAACATATTGTTCAAATTCTAAAAATTTTCTAAAAGGTTTAGAAGTATTAAGAATATTAATTTCTGATAAATCTTTTAAAAATTTTTCTAATTGTAATATTTTATTTTCATGAAAAGAACCAAAAGCATTATTATTTCCAAAATTAATAAAAATATTTGCCGAAGGAGGCATTTGAACTACTCCTTTATATAAATTTTTTAAAGTTTTAAAAAGATTAGCAAATTGATTAAATCTTTTATTAATTCTCCAATTTTGAGTATCATAATTAACATCAATTATATATTCTAAAAATGGTTTTCCTAATTCATCTTGTTTTACTCTTCCTTTTAATATTTTTATTTTTAATTTATCTGGATTAAAATTAATATTATTATTTATATTTGTATTACTAATTATTCCTTTTTGACAATTAGTATAATGTTCTTTAAAATCATCAAATAAATATATTTTTTCACAATGTTTACATTTATATGCTTTTGTATTATGTATTATTTCTTTATATATATTTAATTTTGTATTTTGTTCTTCTAATGTTTTAATTTTATTATTTAATATATTATTATTTAAAATTAATTCATTATTTTTTTGATTTACTTCTTTTATATTTTGTAATAATTCTTTATCATTTTGAAGTGCATTTTCTTTATCTTTAAACATTTTTTCAAACATATTTTTATTTTCTTCATTTTGTGCTTTTAAATTTTCAGTTAAATATTTCATTATATTATTTAAATTATTATTTACTTGTTCTTTATTTAAACTATCATTTTTTTCATTTTCTATTTTTAATTTTTTATTTTTTTCTGTTAATATAATAATTTCTTTATTTAATTTATCTTCTTTACTTTTTGATTCTTTTAATAAATTATTATATTTATCTTTATAACTATTAATTTCTTTTTCAACATAATTTAATTTTTGATCATTTAATGACATTATTTTATCATTATTCATTTTCATTATTAATATTTGTTCTTCTTTTGATTTAAGTTCATTTTCATATTTTTTTTTTATACTTAAAAATTCATTATTTTTAAAATCAAAATCATTTTTTTTTAAATTTAAATCTCTTTCAAAATTTTCTTTATCTTTTTTATTTTGTTTTATAGCATTATTTAATTGTTCTTCTAATTTTTTACATTTTATTTTTTCATTATTTAAATCTGTATTTAATTTATTAATTACTTCATTAGTTTTAGAATTTGATAAATTTATATTTTTATTTAATTCATTTATTTTATCTATATATTTATTTTTTTCATTTTTAATAGAAGTTATTTCTTTTTCTGTATTAGATTTTATTTCACCAATTTCATGATCAAAAAATTTTCTCATAATTAAAAGTATTTTATCAAATAATATTTGATTTTTATTAGGAAAATCAGGTGTAATTATATTTGCTTTTTCTTTAAATGCTTCTAAATCATCAAAAAATTTATAATAATTTTTACTATAATTATTTTGTTTAAATGATGATATAAATTTATCAGATAATTGATTTAAATCATTTTCAAATTTTTCTTCTGTTATTTTATCTATTTCTTTATTAAATTTACTTAATTCAATATTTATTTTTTTTTCTAATTTTTCAGAAAATTCTTTTTTACTTTCTTCATCATCTAATAAATTATTATTTAAAAAATCTTTAATATAATTATCTGCTAATTTTTGAGTATATTTTTTTACATTTTTAAGAAAATCAGATTTATTTTTATTTTCATCTTTATATTTATTTATCTCATTAACTTTTTAATTTATTTATAATATATAATTTGGCTAAAATAATTTTGAATCTTTTAATTAATTAATTTTTTATATAGAAAAAATGGATGAAATTAATAGAAAATTCTAGAATAACTAGAAGTCCATTAAGTCCATTATCTGATCCCTAAAACTACATTTTTGAATAACCCAACCCCCAATTTTTTAAAATATCAAATTTATTTTGGTTTTAATTGGTTTTTTATGTCCTCCATCACATTTGTATTTTTAATAATATTTTTTAATTAATATATATTAATATATAATTCTTGGTAGAAATCTAAAGGGACAATTTACAAATAGTGGTAATTATCTATTTATATCTTAGCCGGGCTTTAGTAGATTATATAAGTAGTTAATTATATATTGTTTTTTTGCTATATTTATTACAAGGGTACATAATATTTCTAAAATACGAGGAGTTGTCACTGAGATAAATACAGTCAATATCAATTTCAATAACACCTAATTTTTTATATAAATATTTGATTTTTTTAATGTTAACAATAAAAATTTTGCATGATTTTTTTTCCTCATATTTATTCAATTTTTCATATAAGTATTTTTTTAGATGGAAATATGTCCATTCTCTATTTCTTTTTGTTCTTTATCAATTAGAATTTCTAATTATATTTTCATTTAATGGTTTTTTGCCTTTCATCAGCATTCACATCAACTATATTCAAAATAACTTTTTCTTTTTTTTCTTGTCTTATTTTCATTAATTGCTCATATTCTTTTTTAGTTTTCATTTTGATTTTATGTAAGTTCTAATTAATTTAAGTTTAATTGTGGGTTTGGGATTGAGTATTGACAAAATGATATTTAATTTTATATATATTTTTCTATTTTCCTTTTTTTTCCCAATTTTTGTGCTTGAAAAATACCAAAAAAATAGAATGAGATAATAAAAAATAAATATTGAGATTTTTCATAGATTTGAACCAAAGGAAAACCCTCACCTTATAAGGAAGAGATAGGCATTCCAAACATTTGAACTTAACATAACTTTTCCTAAATTTTATCCTCTTCCTATTTTTCAGTTTTTTATTTCCCTATTTTCTTCAAAAAATATGATAAAGAAGTAAAAAATAATTTTAT
Organism: Ophryoscolex caudatus; assembly: GCA_023806825.1. Classification (NCBI taxonomy): domain Eukaryota; phylum Ciliophora; class Litostomatea; order Entodiniomorphida; family Ophryoscolecidae; genus Ophryoscolex; species Ophryoscolex caudatus. Next base: position 7,015 of record JAJJLC010017596.1, read on the forward strand.
TAGTATAATCAATACTACTCCTAGTATAGACATCTTAAATATTACTACATATTACCATGTTACTTTTTTTTGAACTTAATTATTTTATTCTAAAATTTTGGGGATTGGTGCTATTTTTTACCTTTATCTGTAAAAATCAAAAAAAGTAGACTTATAACAATATGAAAATATGACATTAAATTAAAGATGGGAAGTCACTCTAACAAGCTGCCACTTTTCACATCCCTGGTTTGATTATATTTTGAGGGACTTAGGAAAAAAGGGACTTTTGGGATGGTCCTACTTTTCCTTTTTTTTCCTCAAAATCTATGAATATAACAGTAGGTTTGATTTTTTTTTGATATTTGGACCCCAAAATGAATGAGATTTTTCTTCCTTTTTAGGGACCTTATTACACAAAGAGGAAGAAAGAGATGGAGATGGCTTGGATAAGCTGAAAATAGAAATGGTCCAATATTATAGGAAACCACATAAAATTTCCATTTCTTATTATTAATCAGGAGTGGAAATGAATGAAAGTTTATCATTTTTAAAAACTATTTTTTTAAAAATTTCTATGACTTTTTTAAAAAAAGAAATATAGTAAAATTTTGATTTAGGATTGAGTGAAAATTAGGATATTGGAAGAGACGCATGATATCTAGGCTTTTTAAATCAATCCTCAGAACCCAATCCCCATACTTTTTTTTCTATTAAAATTTTTATTATCCAAAATTTTTTAGGCCATACTATATATTTAATATAAAATTTTTTACAGAAAAAAAATTTATATATATATATGATAAAATAATAATAAATTTATTCATTAATTCTTTACTATTTTTAATACATTCATTTTTCATTACTATAAATTTAATATAAATTCCACTTAAAAAATAAAAATATTTTAAATATAAAAATGTTTATATTCTATTCTTATTATTATAATAGGAAATATAAAATATATCTATTAATAAATTTTTATAAAATTATTCATTTTTTTATAATATTTTTAATTGATGTCATATAATGGAAAATATGATATATATTTCCAACTGTTTTCAATAACAGGAATACTACCACTATTAATCCATAATTTTATTGAAAAAAAAATTTCTTAATAATATTATTATTGACTCTATAACTTTATAATTAATAACTCTTTATCTTTCATACTTAAAACAGTTTTCTATTCTCTAAAAATAAGATGAAAGGATAATTGCTGAGAAAATAAAAATAAAAAAAATTTACTTATATATTTAAAATAATAGATTAAAAATAAATACTAATAAAATATTTTTTTTCATATATGAAAAAGATAAGAGATTAACTCTTTATATTCTATACAATAATTCCCTAATATATATAGGAATAAAATATATTTGAAAAATTTAGAGCTTAACAGGTTAATAGAATCTAAAATACTTTGAACTAATTCTACTAACATTGCTCCAGATAATATTTTATTATTAAATCTTTTAGGTTTTGTCTTTTTTATGACTTTATTTCTAAAAATTTTAGATTGCTCTAAAAATTCTTTTCTAAATTGATTATCAGGTAAATTTTGCAAATTTTGTAAATCACGCTCTTCTTCTATTGGTCTAACCATTACAAAACAATCTCTTTCTGGAAAATATGTTCTAATTAAAGCTCTAACTCTATTTTTTTCTTCTATTGCATTTGATAATCCACTTAATTCTTCTAGTGCATTTTCTAAATATTGTTTTTCTGTAATAACATTTCCATTTTTATCTTCTAGTTTTAAACTAAAATCTCTTAAAAGCCAAAGTAAAGTTGGAAAATATTGAGCCAATTCTTCTTCATCATCTTCTATAGATACACTTTTTATTTTTATTGTTTTACTTAAATTTAATACAAAACTCAAATTATTAATTGCGTTTTCATCTATTGCACCAAAAGAATTATAAACAAATAAAGAACTTATTAAAACTGCTATTAAAAATATTTTACTATCATGATTTATTTCTTCATCATAAGCACCTAAACCTTCAGTATCTATTAAAAAGCATGGAAATGGTTTAGAACAATGAACATTATTAATAATAAGCGGATCTGACCAAATCCATATTCCTTTAGTACAAGGTTTAAATGTAGGACCAACATTAAATCCAACATTTTCTTTACGATTTAATATTACTCTATTTAAAAGAAAAGATTTGCCTGTTCTATATTTTCCTACTAAACTAATTATTCCTAAATTATCATTACATTTTTGTGACAATAATTTTTTTGCTTCTTCAGATATAATGAATTTACCATTTTCAAAAGTTACAAATGGAAGAGCAGTTTGTTTTGGAGGTTTATAATTATCTAGATTCATATCTTGTATATCTTCTTTATTTTCATTATCAGAAAATTCATCTCCAGAATTATTTGAATGATTTGAATGGTTGTTAGATTTCATTTTTTTTAAATTTGAATAATTATTTTTAATTTTTTATCCTTCATTATTTATAAAATTTTTTTAATTTTAATTAAATTAAATTTAATGATTTTACCTGAGTAAAGATTTAATTAATTTAGAAAAATAATAATTAATCTTTTATCTAGAATATATTTAAAAAAAAAATTAAATTTTTTTTTAAATAAATATGAAAACATATTTACTGATAAAGATAAAGGAATATTCTTTTTAAATAAAAATATAAATTTAAATAATAAAAATATTTTTTATTTGAATTATATGATTTATTTTTTATAAATAATTAATTTTTTAAATTACCTAAAATAAAATGTTTTTCATTTTAACTCTATAAGTTCTATGCATATTCTTCCTTATATATGCAGAATAAAAATATATTCCAAAAATTTAGAGCTGAACAGGTTAATAAAAAAATAATATTTCCTTTAACTTATATTATAGTTTTTTATTTTTTAAATAAAATAAAAAAATTTTTTGTTTCCCTAATTTGTAAGATAAAAAGGATATTTAATTATTTAGAAAGCCTTTATATTTTCATATTAATCTTAAAGGATATGAATTTAGCCTCTTATCTTAATTAATAATAAGAATTATAAATTATTCATTTATAAATAATTAATATTTAAAATAAAAAAATAATAAAATAATATTAAATGTTGATCATTTTTTTTAATTTAAACTTTCTAATTTAAATTTTAAACTATCCTATTTCTCTAAATAAGTCTATATAATTATAATAATTAAATTCATATATAAATAAAATTAAAAAGAAGGAAGACTATAAAAGGTTTAAGGTAATATAATTTTTAATAATATTAGACTTTAATATATATAAAAGATTATAAATAATTATTCTCTTTTTATTTAAATGACTAAAACAGATATTTTAATAATTTTTTAATTTAAACCTTTTTCAACATTTTCAACATAATATTTCATTTTAACTTCATTCTTTTCTTTTGAAATATTTTCTTAAAGAAGGATATTTATTCATAATAAAGAAATATTATTTTTTTAAAATTCACAATCTGTTACAAATTTTTTTTCACTATTTTGAGATTTTGTATAATTATTATAACAATTATAATTAGAATTTTCATTTATATTTTTTGTTGCTACCCATATTTTTGGATCATATATTCCTAACATAGATTTTTTATACATATTTTGATACATAGCCATATTCATATTTTGATTTGGATTAATTCCTCCCATCATCATCATATTAGTCATAAATTGATTCATATATGGATTAATATTAATATTATTTCTATTCATTAAATTTAAATTATTATATTGGAAAAGATAACTTTCATATTGAGTTTTACTAAAATCATTTGTTAATTGTAATGGTTTTTTCATATATAAATTTTTGACTTTATTATAATGAGAATTAGCTTCATTATCATTAATATATCCAAAATCTGAAAATCTACTTTTAGTTGCATTATTTGATAATTCTGTTTTATTATCACTAGAAGTTGAATTATAACCAGTATAATAACTATGATTATCTATAGAATATGTTATAGTGATATCATTACATGTACTTGGATTATTTGTATTATTATCTTTAACTACTTGTTCTGTATTCTCAAATACCATTTTCTCTGGTAAATATCTTTTAGCTGCTGGTAAAGGAATTGTAATTTCTTTTAAACTACCTAATTGCCCTTGAACAAGTAAATTCATAGATTGATAATGATCTAATAGATTAATCCATAATTGATGATTTGCTAATGCAATAGCATTTCCTACTAAAATCAGTCCATATCTTGCTCTAGTTAAAGATACATTAAGTCTTCTTGGATCATCTAAAAATCCAATCCCGTGGTGATTATTAGATCTTACACAACTCATTATAATATAATCTTTTTCTCTTCCTTGAAAAGAATCTACTGATGAAACTTCTATTTCAGTAGAAGAATTCTTTAATATTCTACTGACTATATAACATCTTTGTCCTTCATATGGTGTTATAATTCCTATTTGTTCTGGTTTAACTGTGCATTTTAATAATGTTTTAACTATAGTTTCAATAAAATCAGCTTCTTCTCTATTTAAATAAGAAGTACCTGATGCACTAAATTCTTCTTTTCCTACTATATGATAAAAGAATGTTGGTTTTTTGACATTTGGCCATGGAAAATTTACATTAAAATATATTCTTTCATCTGAAGTTACTCCATTTTGAAGATTACCATCATAAAAAGTATTAGATGGAAATTCACTTAATTTAGGATGCATTCTATATTGAACTTGAAGCATATGTGGTTTAATTTTTAATTTAACTAATCTTTCAAAAAGGCTTATTTTTAATCCTGCTTTTGCAGCATTTTTACATAAAACAACAGGTCCTAATTGGCAATGATCTCCTACTATTATTGCATGTTTTGCTCCATGTAATAATGGTAATATACATTCGGATTCACATGCTTGTGTGGCTTCATCTATTAATACTATTGGAAATCTGAAATTATTTAATCTTTTATCAAAACTAGATATACATGTTGTTACAACTACTTGACATTCATTTATAATTTCTTCTTCAGCTTTTTTTTTTAATTTTTTGTATTTTTCATGATCTTTATTTGATAATACATTTCCTTCTTCTTCTTTCTTTTTTAACATTTCAAAAAATCTTTTATATTCTTTTTTACTTTCTAATTTCTTTAATTGATTATGTAAAGATAAATGTTCTACTCTTGTGCTTATACTTTCTCTACTTTTAGCACATACTCTAACAACTTTTAATCCTATTTTTTCTATTTTTTCACTTAATTGATCTGCAGCTATATTACTAGGTGCACATACTAAAACTTTTCCAACATCTAATTTAGCAAGATGATAAACAATAGCTGCTGATGTAACTGTTTTTCCAGTACCTGGTGGACCTTGAATTAAAAATAAAGGAGAATTAAGTGCTTTTTCTATTCCTTCTTTTTGACTATGGTTTAATTGAGGAAGTCCTTTAACATTTAATTCACTTGGTATTTGATATTTAAATTTTTTTTCTTCAACATTATGTCCTAATATTTTAGAATATATATAATTAGATACTGAACTTTCATCATTTACAAATGCAAATAAACCATCTAACATTCTTTTAAAAGAAGTACCTTTCCACACAAATTCAATATTATATTTTCCATTTTGAAGTGAAGTTGGATCATAATTGGATGTATTTTTTTTACTATTATTTCCAGGTTTATGCTGATCTAATTCCATTGATATTTCATCATCTAATCCTATTTCTGTTACTAATCCTTTATAAGATATTGATTTATTTGGAACTGTTATTTTTAATTCATCACCTGGAACTAATTTTATTTCATTATCTTCTCTTGGATATTTAAATTTAGCAATTACTTTTTTTCCTCCTTTAAAAAATTTTATACTTATATCTATTTTTTTCTGAGTTTCTTTTAATTTTCTATCATATTCCTCTTCTGCTGAAATTAAAGGTTCAAATATCTCTAAATAATCTTGGCCATCTTTATAACATAATTTAACACTTTTTAAAAAATTAATTAAAAATTTAGGTTTCTCTTGACTAGATAAAAGTTTTTCTTTTTCCCATTTTTCTTCAAATTTAGACATTTTTCTAATATTTACTCTTTGTACTATTCTTAATTCACTATCACTTTTAGGTTCTTTAACTATCCAATCTAATAATTTTTTTTCATTTATTAATGGTGCCCATTTAGTTTTATCAAAATATGCATCATCTATTTTCCATTTTGTTAGACAAGGCTCTCTACATACAATGAAACCATTTCCTCCTTCTTTAGATTCTAAAAATCCTAATAAAAAAATATTTTTACATGAACAATTATAACATTGTAAAGTTATTTCTCCTACTTGTGAAGCTTGACTTAAATATACTTCTTTATGTTTTGATTTAGTTAAATGAAATATTATGTGAGAAGGACTATATGCATCTAATTTACCATTACAAAACCATTTTTTACATTCTAAACATTGAGCTAAATGTGTTTCTGAAGATAATCCACAATATGCGCATGCAAAATTATTATTTCTATTTTTATTTTCATCTTCTTCTTCCTCTTCTGAATTATTATTCTCTTTCTCTATTTTATTTGGTTCATTTTCTTCATTTGCTTGATTATTATTTTCTTGTTCTTGTATTTTTGGTTCATCATCATCATCTGAATCATAATCTAAAAATTGTAAATTAAAATCTGTTGATTTTATACTTCCAGTTTCACTATTATTTTCATCTTTTACTTCATCATTTTTTTGCTCTTGCATTTTTATTTGAATTAATTTATTAAAAAGATAATATATATTAATGAAATAAATAAAATAATATTTATTTAATATTTTTAAAAATAAATTCTTTTTTTATTACATAAGAATAAAAATTGAATAATTACAATAAAAAAAATTTTTTATATTTAAACAAAAAATAAATCTAAATCTTTATCAATTAATTTATAAATTTGAAATAATATTTATTTGACTTTAATAACTAAATATTTATATCTAAAAATAATTTAATATTATCTTTTTATTGATAGATTATTCATAGATAAAATTAACATTTTAACCCTAAAAAAGATGAATATATATTTTATTTGGAGTTGAGTCCTGATAAAAGCTTCACCATTTAAATCAAATTATTGATTCTCTATAACTTTTTCTTCAATATTAAAATATTATATAATTATATTATTAAGAATTTTCTTATAATCATTATTAAAAAATTTCCCTAAAACATAGATACAAATTATCATAAATTCTATCATGTCTAAATTAAAGAATTTTAAAATTATTATTATCTTTTTATATATTATTTAGCTTATATAAATTTTAATCTATACTTAAAAAGTTTTATCAAAATTATTAATTTAGTAGTAAAAATATATTTCAATCAAAAATATTTATTATATATCTTAACCCTTTAATTTTCTCATTATTAATATTTTATTTCAAAATAATTATAATCTTTGATTGAGAAAGAAAAAGTTTATAAATAATATATAACATATAAAAAAATGAACTATCTTAAAAATGGTGAAAAAATTGAAAGTTCAAAAGAATATCCATTGGCAATAATTATAAAATATGATGATATTTTAACAATTAAAGATCAAGATAAAATTTATGAAATGTCTAATCATTTTACTACAGAGATAAAAAATTTTACAATATCGGAAAATAAATATGATATTGTTTTTGATGATAAAAATATACCCTTTGGAATGACATTAAAGCAATGCAATTCAGATTTTATATATACAATAAATATTTTAAAGGAGCCAATAAAACTTCAATTAGAACCTGAAGAAAAAAGTCAAAATATATATCTAATGGAAGCTATTTATTATATTGAGGAAAATCTTTCAGAAGAATATGTACTTATTAATGATATGAATTCTTATAAAATAAAAACAAAAAAATATTCAATAAGAGATGATATAAAAAAAATATATTTAGAATATAAGGATAACTATATCTTTGAAAAAGTATTAAAAGAAAAAGATAAAACATCATTGCCTATTAATCCATATATTTTAACTCCTAATTTTTATAGAATATTTCCTAAAAATTTAAAGACAAATAAATTTATTGTTTTTTATAATGGCTTAAGACGTGATTTAATAAATTCAATTAATAATTTTATAGAATCAAGTCAAAGATATTACCTTAATTCTCATAGACTGAATAACTATTACCTTATTTAGGGTTTAAAAATGGGGGGGGGGGTAATGCAAAATTACAAAATATTAAAAATTCAGAAATTCTTTGTAAATAAATTTTATTTTTTAAGAATATTTTTTATTTTTTAAATAGGTAATTAATGAAATACTTGTATTTATTACTCCTTAATTAAATATATATAATCTTTTAGATATTTATATCCCTCTAATATTAAAAAAATTTGAGAAGGGTTCAGCTCTTATAAATCTCAATAAGGCTAAGAAGGTGGATTCTCTATGAGAGTTACAGCATTTACTTTTAGGTTCGGATGGAATAGGTAAATCTATTTCTTTATTATTTATGTCAATTTTACTTCATAAGAGATATAAATTTGTTTATTTTAATACAAAAGTTTTTTCTGAAAATGAAAGTGAATATATCTTAAACCACATTTTATTTCTTATTTAAATTTTGGATTAGTTAGGTTTTAAAATATAATTTTGAAAATGCTTTTGATGATAGAACATTACAAATATTTATAACTAGTCCAGGGAGGGATATATATAAATATAAATTAAAATTTAAAAGGGAATATTAATATATGATTTTAATAATTTAAAGAATATATTTTTTAAATCTTTATGTTCTATGCATATGTTCCCTAATTTTTTTTGAATAAAAATATATCCTAAAAATCTAAGATTTAACAGATTAATGAACTTTACAAATTATATTTTTTAGGTGAATCTGAAAAAATATTGGATAATAAAATATCTTTATTTAATAATTTAATATCTAAATTTGAAAAAATTAAATATGATAAAGATATAAAAAACAGTCGAAAATTCTGGATTTTTCTATAATAGTAATTAACTTAACCCCTTAATTGATTTATGAATAGTAATGGCTTATTTTATTAATACTAAAAAAATTTTGTTTTATAAAAATAAGAAGATATAATTCACTCTTCTATTTATTAAGAGAGAATTTTTGATAAAAGGAGTATAATTATATAATTAATAAAATAATATATTATAAATATTATAAAGAA
>JAJJLC010017597.1:0-16079 GCA_023806825.1 Ophryoscolex caudatus
TTAGATAAATTTTTAAATAACAATTAAAGATTAATTATTTTTTTTAAATAATATATATTAAAATTTTATTAATTTAAAATAATTTAATTTTATATAATTAATTAATTAAAAAAATAATTTTTATTATATTTACAAAAGGGCCCTTTTGTTAATTATTTTTTTAATTTTTAAAATCAAAGAATATATTAATGAAAATATAAAATTAATTTCAAATGAAGAATGAAAATAATAATGGTAACGATTTAAATCAAGAGGAACAGTTTACCATTTTTAATATTTCAAAAAATTTTGACAATAATAATTTAAATGCAAATTTTGCTCCTATAGATGAATCCTTAGTTCAACAAAAGCACATTATTGAAAATAGGGAAGGAAATGATTTTTTTGCAAAAATAAATTCATTAGGTAACAATGCTTACAACTACAAAAAACAACCCAAATTTCGTTAAATTACTAATTTTCACCTTAAATAGTCTTGAAAATTTTGTTTCCCCTCCAAACAGAGAAATCCGTGTTAATGCCGGAGTCATGATACGTTTAGAGGGTGTAGAAATTCTCCATACAATTATTGTCAAGAACATTACAAAAGATGAAATTGTAACAAAAGCTGGAGATATCATATGGAAATTAATTTCTGTCTATGACAAATTAGACCCAGAATTAGCAAAACTATTTGTCGAAAAAAATGGACACAAAGCTGTCATTGAAATTTTGGTTAAAAGGCCAAATGGACCAGCTGATGTTACTGCTCCCTACGTTAGAGTCCTTAATGGATTAGTCCAAATTCCTCAATTAGTTCCTACACTTTTAGAAAGTGGACTTGCAGATACTTTTAATTTGGATGAAAATCAAGATTTAGAAATTATCAAACTTAATTTAGATACTTTAAGAAAAATCTCTAACCAAAAAATAGGAAGAGATTTCTTAATTTCTAAAAATTATGTAGATAAAATCATTAAAAATATTAGAGCTTGTGCCAAAAAGAAATCTGTTGAATCTGTCCTCAGTGGATTAGCCGTTTTAGACAATTTATGCAGAAATGAAGAAGGTAAAAAGGCTATTAAAGATGCTGGAGGAATTGAATGCCTTTCAGAAGTACTTGATCTTTTAGGATATGATGATTCTATCTTAAAAATGTGTTCTAAAATATATAGTAAAATTGCTACTCCTGATGATATGAAAGCACAAATTGAATTACTTAAACAATATTATGAAAAAATAAAGGTAAATGGAATTGATTCTGTCAATTTACAAGAAGTAAATAAATGCTTAGTACTTGTATCAAACTTTATGCTAGTTGATGAATTAGGAAAACAATTACAAAACAAAGAAAATTTCAAAGTTTTGGAAGGTCTTTTTAATGAAATTCAAAAAGCTAATTTAGATGGAAGAGATGCTAATTTCTTAAATATTTATGTTCTTATGAATAAATATTTCATGCAAATTTTCTATAGATTATTCTCTTTACAAACTGATGTTTATAACAAAAAAACTGATGCAGGAAAAGAAGAAGCAGAATTAATAAAAACTATTCAAAATTCAATTAAGAAAAATTGGGAAAGTGTCAAAAAATTATCAAATCCTGAATTAGATGAAGTTTTTGCTAATTATTTCAATTCATATGGCCAAATAATTAATCAAAATTATAAAGTTATGAAAGATAATCAAGAATTAGATGAAGAATTAAGTGGTGTTTTGTCCTTTATTAATAATAATATATTAAATGAAGGTCAAAAAAATTTCAAAAAAGATGATTTAAATTCACACAAAATGGCATCAACATTCTTAAAAATTTCTGATGAATTAGGAGTTCATAATGAAAAAGAAGCAAAAAAAGATGAACTTGTTAAATCTTTAATTAATTGTTACCCATATTTAGAATATTTATTCACAGATAAAGATGATGATGAAATTTTATGTAACACTTTAGAAGTTTTATATGACTTATTCACTACTGATAAAGAATTCTTTGATAAAAATATTGAAAATATTATATTTAAAATATGTAATTTCATGAACACAAAAATGAACCATAGATACCCATCTTTACAATGCATGAAATTATTAGAAAAATATATAACTCCAGAATTTGCAACTAAATATATTAAAGAAAGAGACCCTCAAAAAGTCCCAACTCATGCTATTGATTTTGTTGAATGTATAGTAAATGTCATGGCTTATAAACAACGTCCTTCAAAAGATAAAAAGCAAGATAAAAGTAATTCTAGTAAAGTAGAACAAGAAATTAATGAAATTGGAGGCAAATTAATTGAAAGATTAATTGATGAATTAGATTTTAAAAGTTTATTAAAAGAATTTTGTTCAAGTGCTGATAGTTTTGAACCACATAATATTAAAAATAAAGATACTGTCACTAATTTAGAAAAAATAACTAAAAAAATGTTCGGTTTAATGACTGTTAAAAAATATTATGATTTAGGAGCAGCTGATGTTTTGAAATCATTAAAGAACCTAGTAGAAAAAGAAGCAAAATATATTGAATTTTATAAAAGAGACAAAGAAAACCAAAAAAAAGCTAATTTCAAAAAAGTATTAGAAGAATCTTCCAATAGACTATTTTTAGAATTATGTTTAGCTTTGAAAATTGCAGAGGTATCACAAGATAGATTAAATTATAAAAATTATGCAAAAGCCTTGGATATTCTATTTACATTCTTATCAAAATCTAGTGATAATAATAATATTAATTTATTATTAAATTATTTCAATGATAATTTCAAATTTATAATGGCAGAAGATCCAAAAATATTATCTGAAACAAGAGAAAATATACCAGAAAAAATGACAACAACAAATACTGCTTTATTAAGAAAAATGACTGAAGAAGAAGATGTTATTGGAAATATTATAGATAATTTAACTTTATTAGGAGAAAATAAAAAAATTTTATGTAATACTATGGTTAAAGGAGGTTGTCCAAGATTGCTTTTACAAATCATGGAAACTTCACCCTATGAAGAAAATGTAGAAAAAGCCTTACATCTTCTTAAAATAATTGCTTTCTCTAATTTAAATAATCTTACTTTTGTTGCCAATCAAAATGCTATGATTAAATTCTTTGAAACTAAAAATAAATTCCCTTCAAATCAAAGAATAATTAATGATTGTGATGAAATTTCTAATGAAATTTTATCAAAAGTCCCAGGACAAGATCAATATGCTGAAGAATTAATCAAAGATGCTATTGCAGGATTTAATGAAAATATTAAGAATGATTTCTCTAAGCCAGAAGTTAAACAAAAATTATTAAATAATTTAGAAATCATTAATTCATTTTCTACTAACAAAACTCATTTTGAAAAATTAAATAAAGAAGCTGAATTTATTACTAATTTGAAGACTTGTTATGATAAAACATTCAAAGAACCAAATCTTACTCAAGTTACTGAAAAATTATTAAATAATGAAATATCATTAATTAAAAAATTGGATACTTTAGATGAATTTGATCATGCTTATACTGTAGATAAATTAATAGATATAATTAAAAACAAATCAAATGTCAGAGATATATTATTAAGTGGAGCTGAAGAATTCTTAAAATATTTAAAAAATGACGATTTATACAACAAATATGTTAAAGGAAAGCTTGATAATTCATTTGTTGATGCAGTATTTGACGATATAGATAACTATTTAGGTGATATCAAAGTTAGCAAAGAATTAAATAATATATTATGTCATTTATGTTTAAGAGATGAAAAACTAGCTTCATATATTAAAGTTAAGGGAGGTCTTGCAAATGTCTTAGAAGAATTAAAAGCCAATTTAAATAGTAACGATAATAATAGTCAACAAATGAAATTAAATGCTTTGAAAATGCTTACTTCTTTATGCAAAGATAAAGATGGTATGGATTTATTCGTAAAAGCAAATGGATTAGACTTAATAAATAAAATAATTGAAAATGAGGCAGATCAATATGAAGAATTTAAACCAAATAATGAAAAAGAATTATTTAAAACTAGAGAACCTATGGATATTTCAGGAAAAGAAATTAAAAAAGAAGAAAAAGAAACTGAAAATTACATTGTTTATTGCATTAATTTAATTCAAAATGCTTTAGAGCATGGATATAAAGATTTCGCTAATAATAAAAATATTAAAAATCTATTAGTTATTGCTGAAGCTCAATATCCTAAAAAAGAAGTATTTGAAGAAATTTCTAAATTATATAATAATAATAATGAAATTCCATTACCAAAAGAAGATAATTATTTATATCTTTTATTAAAGCAATGTTTATCATTTAAATCTAAATACAAATCAAATAATGACTTATGCAAAGAATTTGATAAAACTGCTGAAAAAGTATTACCCAAATTAAAAGAAAATCAAGTTTATTTCGACAAAGTTAAAGCTTCTATTGCTGAAAATCCAAATGATCCTTTACAATTAACTTATTTAAGTAATTATGTAACAACAAATGATGCTTTTTCAGAAAGTTATATTCCTATTGTTGATTCTATTAGTAAATTCACTAATGATTTACTTAATTTATATCATGAGAAAGCTGAAAATGAAGATAGAGAAGATGTACATGAAGGAATTATAATTTCTCTTATGGACTTAATTTTATATTTATTAAAAAATAAAAAAGAATCTGCTCCTAAAATTGATGATATTGTTTCAACTCTATTATTCTTAGGACAACAATATATAAATAAAAAAGGAAGAAATGCCTTTTCTCTATTATTCCAAGATAAATTTGCAAAAATATTTGAATTAGTAGGAAAGACAAATCCAGATAAAACTTTGACTAATGCTTATAAAAAATATATTGAGACTGTTGGTCCTAAAAGTGTACCTATTTTGGGTCTAATGCATCATCATTTAGAAGAAAATAAAGATTATAATAAATTAAATAAAGATTTAGAAGCTTTATATGAATTAAGTATTAATAATGTCAGAGATTTCTATTTAAATCCAGAGGCCAACTTAAAATTAATTAAATCTCAAGATTTATTAAATACTGTTATAGATTTACTTAATGATTTACAAAAAGTTGAAAATTATGATCAAGCTAAATTATTCAATCAATATGATACATTATTTGCTATAATTAAAGGAGTTCTAAAATCTAATAAAGATAAAGAATTATTCACAAATAATGATGAAACCTTCTTAAAGATTTTGAATTTAATGAATATGACAAAAGATAAGGGTTATCCAGATACTCCTGGAAACTTTGAACAAATTATGAATTGCCTAGTTCATAATTTAGAAAATTCATCTGAATTATTTGAAAAGATCACACAATTTATTGGAGATGATTTCAAACAAAGTCCACAAAAAGAAGTTGATATTAATTTAGATACTCTAGCTACACAAACTAAATACTCTACTGCTGTTAAATATTTATTGAATAATAAAGATTTAGCTAAAAATATTCATGAACTTTACAAAGATGAAAAATTATCTTTACCAAGAAGAAGAAATATTTCTACTATATATAATAATTTAACTAAAAATACCTATAATGTTGATACTATTATTCAAGATGATCCAGATACTTTCAAAACTATAGCATTAAAATGTGCTAAACCTGAAAATGTTATTAAAGATAAGGAAAATATAGATATAGCTCTTAATGAATTAAATATTATATCATCAGTATTAAAAGATAATAGTAATTATCAACAAATTCATGAAAAAAATCTAATAACTGAAGATGATCTTAAAAATATTATTAATAATTATAAAGGAGTAGATAAGAGTCTTGATGAAACTCTAAAAGATTTAGAAGGTATATTAGCCAAAATGTCAAATAAAGATGCAGATTTAGAAAAATCTGCAAACTTCAAAGTAGATTTCGCTATATTAAACAATTTAAAAAAACGTATCGAAGAAGCATATAATGCTCATATTCTTGAAGTTAATAAATTAAATCCACAATTTAATGCAGAAGATGAAGATGCCCAAGAAGAAGGAGGTGATGATAAACCTAAATTGGCAAAACAATTAGGATTTGTTAGAAAAATAACAGCTGCACCCTCAGGAGTTAATGCTGCTGAATTGGCTTCTTCAGTCAAAAAAAGAAGACTCAGTGTCATTTCTAGACATTTATTCTATAATCATTTTAATAATCAAATTGTTTCCCCTATTTCCACTAAAATAAAAGATGATATTGCGACTGCTTTAGATTCATTATTGGCTTTAATTAGATTGTTATATAGTGGACATAGAGATAATCCAGACAAAAAAGTTCAAGAACAAAGAATGCATTTGTTAAAAGAAGCTCTTAAAACTTTAAAAATGCTATCAATTTGCCCTGATAATCACAGACCAATAGTTGAATTAGGTTTACTTAATTTCTTAGAAAAAGTAATTAGTGATAAAAAAGAAGAAAACTTCCAATTGTATTTAGGATGCTTAGATATTTTGAAAAATTGCACATGGAGTGAATCAGCCTCTATTTTATTAATTGATTCCCCTGTTTTAGATAAATTAATTGAAGAAATTTTAGAATTTTATAAAACTCCTGAAAAAGTTGCTGAGAGTGATGAAATGAGATCATGTTTCTTATATGAAAATATTCTTTTCTCAAATATATTAAAATGCCAAAAAGGATTTGAAGCTTTCTTTAATAAAATTGGAATAGATAAATTAATAATTTTGGGAAAAAATACAGGAAATGTAGATTTCTTAACAAGTTTAATAGAAATGCTTACTAACTATTTAATAATTAAAAAGGCTACTTTTACTGATCAGCAATTAGCTGATGTTATAGAAATTTGTAATAAAGGTTTAACTTTACCTGGTAGAACTGAAAATCTTTTATCTAAAACATTTAAATTAATTGCATTAATATATGATGATAGAAACAAAGACAAAATTGGAGAAATGAATATTGTAAAAATAATAAATGATACATGGGAGGAATATAAAGATGAGCCAGAATATTTCTTTAATGTTGTATTTGTTTTAAGTGTTGTATGCTTAAATCACCAAAAATATTCTGATGAAGTTGTTGATACTAAATTATTAGATAAAATTGTTAAAAAGATTAGTAGCTTTGAACAAAATGATGAAATGATGGTAAATTATTCAGAATTTTTGAAAAGTTTAGTAGAAAAAAATGAACCAAATAGAATAAAAATGTGTACCGAAGAAGTATTCAATAATATATTACATATAATTGATACATATTCTCCAAGAATTCAACCAAGAAAAAGAGGATTTACAATATTAAATTATAAAAAACAAGATACTACATTAAGTACCACTACAACTATGAATGAACCTCAAAATGAAGAACCTCAAGTACATAATGTTATAATTAATAATTTATTACATGTATTAGATTTATTAACTATTAGTGATGGTGCAGTAGAATTTATTACTAAAAATAGATTTATGGGAGCAATTTTAGATACTATTGGTAAAAAAAATGTTGATATTAATATTGTTATCCAATCATTAAAATGTTTAGGAAACTATTTCTATAAAGATACTAAATCAAAATGGAAACATTCAGAAATTGAAGAATTATATCATATATTAAGAACTTTACAAAGAACATTTTATGCTAGCAGTGAAGTTTTAACAAATATAAATTATATAGCCGGATATATCTTACAAGGATACAAAAGTAAATTATATACTCAAAGATATTATTTATTAGCTTTAGAAGGTATGAATTGCCAAGATTGGAATATTGATTTAGTTTCATTATCATTAAAAATAATAAAAGAAAGTTTAGAAAGCCATGAAGATTTAAGAAATGATGTATTTGAACAAACTAAACAATCAGTATTAAATATTTTAAGAATTTATCCAAATAGTTTAGAAGTTCAAAAATTATGCTATGAAATACTAACAGTGTTTGCTGAAAATAAAGTTTTATCATTTAATATAATCAATAGTGATGTAATGGAATCACTTCGTGAAACTATGGCTAATCAAGATTTCAATTCTGATACTGAAAAAAGATTAGTTATTAGAATTTGTGTATTCAAATTATTAAATTATTTAGCATATGATGATACAACTAGTATTAAAATTGCATATGAATTGATGGAATCATTTATTAAAGATTTATTAAGTCCTACATTTACAGAAGATTTAGCACAAATAGCAGGTTTATTAGCTACTTTATTTAGAACAAGACAATCTATTGATCCTTTCTTCCAATATTCAGGAAGTGAAGCTTTATGCTTAGCTTTAGAAAAATTCTATGAACATAGAAAATTCATATTAAATTGCTTTAAGATGATAAAAGAAATATGTTATAGTGGTGATGAAAATAAGAAAAAATTAAGAGAATGTAAAGTTGAAGATAAAATAAAGGAAGCAATGGAAAAATGCAAACCAGAAGATAAAATAATTAAATTTGAAGGAAAAATTGCAATTACAAATATTAATTTCGAAAAAGGAGCATTATCTCAAAAACCATATGTTACTCCAAATTATCAAGAAGTTAAAACAACCACTGTATTCAAAAGAATTTTATATCCTTATGTTACTAATGGTATTCCAGTCAAAGCCTTAAATCCAAAGGGAAAAACTAAAGATTTTATTTTAAGATTTTCACGTGATTTAATGAAAATACATTTATGTAAACCAAAACTTGAAATAGTTCCACCAAAAGCCAAATATACTTTATCAACTCCTTTATGCTCTCTTGTTAAAGGCCATGGAACTGAAGAATTTAATAAAAAAGGAGGAATATTCAGTAAACCACCAGACAAATCTTTGTGTTTCTCTGTAATCCAAAAATCTGCAGGAGAAAAAGAAAAACATTTGAATATTATTTGTGACAGTGATAAAGAATGTGATAAAATATATGGATGCTTTGAAGCTGGAATTTATTATATAAAATCTCAATGTGGAAAAGCTGAAAAAGGAAAATTATGTGAAAGAAATAGATTCCTTTATTCATTAGCTCAATAAATAATTATTATTGGAGTAAAATAATCTTTAAATTATTTATTATTAACTTTTTTTCTTATTCACTTATTTAGAAGCTTATTCATTTTATATTAAAATATTCTTCAAATTAAGATAAAAGCTTAAGGGTTTAAATTAAATTAAAAACAAGTATTTAAATTATTTTTTTTAATTTAAAATAATAATTTTTTACCATATTAATCAAAATAGAAGAGACATCTTATAATTCATTTTTTGTTAAGGAATTTATATATTCATTCTAATTTATTTTAAAAACATTTCAATTTAATTTTAAATTTTTAATCTAAAAATATAGTAAATTAATAAAATTTCTAGAAACACAAATACTATCTGAAAAAAATTGTTTTAATAATATAAAAAGATAAATTCTTATGTATTAAATTTAAAACTTGAAAATAAAATTTAAAATTTATTCCTTAATTTAAGATAATAATTAAATTTAATAAAAATTTCGAATTATATTTGCAGTATTTATTTGAAAAAAAATCCTATTTTGAATAATAAGGTATTTAATAATTTATTTATATTAAAAGTAATTATATTTATTTATAATTAACTAGTTATGCTCCAAATATATGAAATATATAGTGATTCTAAATAAATTAGGGAGCAATGGAAAAGATAATAAGGAGTTAATGAAAAAATTAATATTTGTATTAAATATATCTTAATTTCAACAAATTCAAATAAATAAATTTTAATTATATTATTAAATAAGTATTTATATATATGTAAATATAATTTTTTCAAAAAAAATTATAATTATTTAAGAGAAAAATTTTTTAAATTGAATCAAATTAAATAATCTTTTGTTGATAAAGATATAGAGTCAATTATAAATTTTTTTATAAAATATATTTAATGATAATTCAATGATTTGCTAATTTAATAAAATCAAATCAAAGTCAAAATCTATCTAATTATATCAAAAAAACATATACCGTATTTTAGGAAATAGAACCCTAAATTTTCGAAAATATTATGCCATTTTAGAAAGGGGTTCTATTTCCTAAATTACTGTAAATATTTTAATTCAAATAGATAAAAAATAAAATCTTCTTACTATTAGTTAACATCAAACTATTTAAATAAAATAAATTCTAAATTTTTTTTAAGGGGGTTCTATTAAAATTTTTTTAAAAAATAATTTTGATTTTGAGGTTGGGGGTTCTATTAAGAGGAGGTTCTATTTACTAAAATACAGTATTTAATTATTTTATTATAAATTATATAAAATAAAATTATAATTAATTTAAGTAAAAAATCTTAGAATAAATTCCCATTTGTTAAGCATTTATTTATAGCTAATTCTAATGAATATTTTTAATTCTATAGTTTTATTTAAATATTACAATTAAAAATATTTAATCTCTGTTATTTTTATTAATTTTTATCTAATTCTTAAATATTTATTGTACTTTGATTAAGAAGAAGATAAGTTAATTTAGTGTTTAAATTTCTTAAATCATTATATTGGCATTTAGTTTATTCAATTAATCAAATAATAAATAATTTGGAAATTCGAAATTATAATATTTATTTGATTTTCAGATTTTATTAGTCATTTCTGATTTTTAACTATTTTTAACTTCCTATTGAGTGGATTGGTTCTTAAGTTAATTTTTAGAACTTTGGGTCTAGTTTTAGAAATTTCAGGTTCTGGAAATTGATATTTTTGTAATTTTCTTATTTAATTCAATTGTCTCTGGTTGATAGTTTACTTTAAAATTTCAAAAATCAATATAATAATTTTTTTAATATAAAAATAATTCATTACCTATTCTCATTTTAAATTCATCTATAAATAATTTATTTTTTATATATGAAAAAATATAAATAATAATGAGGAGAAAAAAGAATGGGTTGAAAAGGAAATTAAAATATTAGGTAAAATTCTCGGATACACTTATTTTTTCTCAATTTTTTTTTAAAGATGAGATTTTAAAAATCCTTCTTCTTTATTTTTATTATAATTTTTAATTTAAGAAAATATATATCATATTTTTATATTAATTCAAATCTAAAAATCTTTTCAAATTCTATTATTTAAAATTCTTCTATAAATTAGTAATATATAAAAATAAAATTTAAATAAATAATAAATTAAAATATTTAGTTATAGAAATCAAGTTTTATTTGAATTATTAACAATTATAAATGTTTTTAAAATTATATGATATTTTCCAAATCAATTATAATAACTTTAGGAATTTTATAATTTATCCACCCTTTTTTAATACATCTCCTTTTATTGATTTAAGTATTTAGCTGAAAACCTTTGGAATTCTATTTAATAAGAATAATATATAATTTTCTGCTTTTAAAAGTAAGATAAAAGTTTATATAAATTATCTTCACTTTATAAATAATATTAAATTTTAAAAATAAAATTTTTTTTTATGAAAATTATATTTTGATAATATTAATGAAAAATTGAATTTTCTTTTTGGTTATAAATAAATTTTATATTTAAATGATAATCAACCAAAAGATATTTAAATAAAATTTAAATTTAAATAATTATTTAAATAAGATATAATAATAATTATTATTTTTTTAATAAAAAATAATTTTAAAATTTTATTATCAATATGGCATCTAGACCTCAAGATCCTATGAAATTTATATCTAAACAAAATCAAAAAGTTGGAAAAGATAGAGTACATAGTTTATCCCCAAATTTTCGCCCACCTACAGTTAAAAATAATAACCAGCAAAATAATAATATGAATTTAGCTGCAAATAATAATATTTATAAAAATAAAAATTTAATTTATAATAATAATATAAATAATAACCAATTTCAAAATTATAATATTAAAGTGAATAAATCAAAAGATATCCAAAAAGAAAAAGTAATTGAAGGTGATTTAAATTTTAACTTTAATAATGGAATGAAATCAATCCCAAAGCCTAATAATAATATGCCTTCAGGTGTTAAAACTAAAGCCAAAAATCCAAGAGGTATGCCTAGGAAATCTCCAATACCTATAAATAATAGTAATTTGAAAAATAAAAATATTTTTTTTAACCCTAAACCTAAAACTGCATTTGGAAATAAAAATATTTTAAATAATAATAATAAACCACCATTAGGAACTTTGAATAAAAGTAAAATGAAGATAAATAGAAATCAAAGCCCTTTATTAAGAACTAATGAAAATAGTAATAAAATAATTGCATTAAATAAAAATTTACTTAAACCAAGATATATCAGTAAGAGTCCTGTATTAGGAAAAGCTTCAATTTTTAATAGATATAAGAATTTTGGATTTAATAAAGCCACAAGTAATAATAATATAATGAAATCTCAAAATTTCAAAAAAGCTAAAATAAATACTCCACATAATAATCAATTTAATCCTAATAACTTTAATAATTTAAAGAATAACCAATTACAACATCCAAAAAATGTTACTAATGTAGCAAATACTAATAAATCTATTCATCAAAAAAGACAAACAATTATGACATATGAATTTGTCCAAGAAAATAATAAAAATGAGCCAAAAATTTCATCAAATATAAATAAAGGTAATAATAATGAAAATTCAAATGTTAACAAAAATAATTTCATAAATAACAATAATAATATAAATGGAAATAATGTTGTAAATAATAATGAAATAAGGCAAAGCTTTAATAAAAATATGAATATTCATAATAATATTCCTAGACCAAATGCAAAGTCTCCACAGGAGAAAAACAATTTTAATCCTAATCCTAATCCTATGAAAAGCAATCCAAATCAGATAGTTCATAATATAAAATTAAATAAAAATCTTCCAGGAAATGAAGAAGGCTCAAATTCAAATAGAAAAGAAAAAGAGACTTTAATGGAAGTTGATAATAAAAAAGAAAAATTACAAAATGATGATAATTTAAATTTGAAAATAGAGCAAAAACAACCTATCCAACAAATTCAGCCTCAACAAATGAATAAAAAAATAAAAGATTTAAATGTTTTCACTCATGTAGGATTTGATGGAGAACAAGATAAAGAAAATAATCAAGATAATTATTTTATACAAAAAAATTTTGCAGGTCATAAAGATTATATTTATATGTCTGTTTGTGATGGACATGGTACAAATGGACATCATGTATCTAACTTTATAAAAACAATTTTGCCTGTAGATATGTCAGAAAATTTAAAGCATAGAAATATATTAACCGAAACAGAAAAAACTCATGAAATAATAAAAGAAACCTTTATAATAGCAAATGATAAATTGGTAGAAAATCCAAATATTGATTCTATTTTTTCAGGTTCCACTTGTGTTAGTGTGATATATACTCCCCAAAAGTTAATATGTCCAAATATAGGAGATAGTAGGGCTGTTTTAGCTAGATATGATAAAAACAAAAATAAATATATTGCAATTGAATTAACAAGAGATCATAAACCTACAGAGCCAGATGAAAAACAAAGAATTTTAGAAAATGATGGAAGAATTCAACCATTTCTAGAAGATGGGGAATTTGTTGGCCCTGAAAGAATATGGATTAAGGAGGAAGAAGTCCCTGGATTGGCAATGACCAGAAGTTTTGGAGATAGGGTGGCAGCCACAGTAGGAGTTATTTCTGAACCTGAAATTAAAGAATTTGACTTGGATATTAATGATAAATTTATGATAATTGCCAGTGATGGTATTTGGGAATTTATTTCTAGTCAAGAATGTGTTGATATGATTAGTAATTTTTATGAACAAAATGATATAAAAAGATGTTGCCAATTTTTATATGATGAATCTTCTAAAAGATGGTTGAAAGAAGAAGAGGTAATAGACGATACAACATTAATTTTAGTATTTTTTGAATAAGTTAATATGTTAAATAATAAAAAATTTAAATGTTTATATTATAAATTAATTAAAATATAATAAATTAATTTTGTAATAATTATATTATTTATTATAAATATTTATTTTTGTTAAATTAAATAGTATTTTAATAATTTTTTATACTAAATTATAAAAAATATACTATTTAATCAATTATCTTTCCTATTTTTCATCATTTGGAACTTTTCAAATCAAATGGGATTATTTTTATTATGTATAAGTAATGATTTATTTTTAATTTTTAAATTATATTGAATTAATTATTTTTATAAAATATAATAAATTTAAAATTAATATATATTTAATTACAGTAAGCATATAATTAAATCGCCCCCCTCAAAAAATTTTTTTTGATTCCTATTTTAATTTAAAAAATTGGAAAAATTATTTTAAAATTTTTATTTTAAAAAAAATCAATCCTATAGAAATAACTCACCCAAGAAAAATTTCTTTCCCATTAAAGTGAGGGGAGGAATTATTTCGACTTTTATGGTAATTAGTTTTTTTGGAAATTAAAATCTTATTAAACAATATTAAATGAAAGATTTGAACTATAATATTATATTATAAATCTCTTTTTCTTCTAATCCTATAAATTCAAATTTTTATTATTCTAGGATGACTAAATCTCATTGTTATTCTAACACTAAACTTATTAAAAAAATTTATTTTTTAAAATAAAAATTTAAAGCTTAACCTTTTAAACTTCAAAATTTCCAAATATATTTTGATTCTACATATATCCAGGAACTATTGCATAGAACATAAGGAATTAATTGTAATTATAAAATTATTCATTAAAATTAATGAAAGATGATTGTTTTTTGAAATTCTAGGAAATCAAAAAAATTTATATTCTTTAAATTTCATAGAAATTAAATATTTTTGTTAAAAATAAATCAATTATATAATATAAAAATATATTCTAATTATAATAAAGAGATAAAATCTGGAATTTTTAAAGCCTAAATTTTTTTTCTATATTAATTAAATTACTCCTAATAATTCAAGATATGGACCTTTGTAAATATTTTATTTCAAATTATGAAGGTAATAGGTAATTCTCTAAATTTAAAATCTTTAAATTTTTTGATAAAATTTCAAGATTCTTTTCTTAAATTTTTATCTTCTTTAAACAGAGGGAAAGAAATTTTCATCAGATAAATTAAATTATTAGACATATTGAGGTTAATTATTTAACTCAAATCTACAAATAAATTATATTATATTTAATATAATTTTTTAAATAAAATAGTTTATCACCTATTCTTTTTATTTATTAAAATTTAAAAAATTATTTATTTTAACAATTTGAATATTTAAATATCAAAATAATATAACTTCAAATTTTATATAAATAATAGAAATAATTTTCAAAAATAATAATATTTTTATTTCTAATTTCAAAATACAAAAAATTAAAATATTAAAATAACAACACAATTGAAGAAGATATAATATTAAAAAATTATTTTTGAATTTCCCTTTTTATTAAGTATAAATAATAATTAAATATAAAAGTTATTTTCTTATAAAGCCAAATTATACACTAAAAGAAATTCAATATCATCCCCTATTGATTTTTTCTCTTTTAATTAAAAGGAAAAGATATTAATTTTAAATAAATAAATATCAAGTAAGTTATTAAGAAAAATGTTTAACTTTTTATCTTAATTAAAAGGAAAGGATGTTATTTTCAAATGAATAAATCTCTATGTAAGTAAATATCATAAAGTTAAATTTTAAAATATTTCATTAGGATTCCCCAATTTATGTTAAAAAATATAGTCACCTCCCTAAAAATTAAATATAGCAAATAACTTTTATATTTGAATTCCATTATAAATGTTAAATAAAATATTTTTAATTTTAAGACTTAAAATAAGTTAATAATAAAATAAATTATATATATCTTTAAAATTTTTATTAAGTTTAATAATAAAAAATTTATTATTTATAATTATTAGGGAAATAATAAATATCTTATTATTTTAAATTATAAAAGGAGATAAAATTTAGAAAAATAATTAATATAAATATTAAATTTATAAAAATAATAAGATTTTAAAATTTTTATAATAAAAAGATAAAAAGAAAATCAAATATAAACATTTAAAATTTTTTATAAATATAAGTTATAGGGTGTTTATATGTAGCTTTCACTTTTAATATTTTTTTAATACAATAGGATAATTCCAAAAATTAAGTATATCTATAATTTGTTCCTTCTTTTTACTAGGATATTCTATTTTTGCCATGGATATCCAGGCGATTTTTGAGAAAGTTTATTATTAACTTCTTTTA
>JAJJLC010017598.1:0-16044 GCA_023806825.1 Ophryoscolex caudatus
TCAAATAATGGTTTTATTGCTTCAGCTTTTTCTTTTTTATATTTAGCAGCTTTTGGATCTAAATCAGCTGCACTCTCTTCTTGACTTTTTCCTATATCATTTTTATTATCTATACATCTTACTATATTCAATGTTTATTTTGAATAAAAAACAAATATACCTTATAACCTATAATTGTGTTACATCACTTAAGAAGGGGAAGGATTTTTTATTGGTGGACACAATTATGGGTTTTACTTTATTAAAATACTTTCTTTCTCAATTTATAATAAAAATTAAAATTAAAGGGAACACAATAAAGGATATAAAATTTTTAGTTTTCCAAAGAATTTTGGGTACATAATTATGGGTTTTACAATATATAATTTAATAATTGTTATGAATGATATAAAAATATATTATCAAAAAAGAAAAGTAGATTCAAGAAATAAATTAGATTTAAATTGTATATATATTTTAATTTCATTTTTATATTATTTAATATTTTATATAATATTAAAATATGATACAATTTATTGAATACTTTTTGAAGTTTAAGTTCTTTAAAAGCACTTTAAGAGAAGAAAACAAAAAATTATCAGCGATCTCATTATACTGTCCCATAAACTTCTCTCATTTTTTTCTTAATTCTTTATAATTGCTCTAATCCCCAGGCCTGAAGGTTGAAAAGTAAAAAGGAATATGGAGCTATTTATATAAATTAATAAAAAAATAATTAAAAAAATTAGTGAAAATTGGAAAAAGGGGAAGATTTTTGGGAAAAAGATAAAGATTTTCTCATAGCAATTGAGACTATTCTGAATCAAAGTCTTTGAATATTAATCCATTTTCTTTTTTAATAACATGTAAAGTTTTGGGTTTATTCACAATTAAAATATAAAAATTGAAAATTAGTGGAAAATTTTTATTTTTTGATTGCTATAATCTGACCATTATTTCCATTATTTTTCCATATACAGATAAAATAATTTTGATTCTAATCCTAAATAAAATCATGGATGTACCAAGAAGATAAAAGAGAAAAACTGGTGATTTCAAAAGAAGCAATTTTGAATTTTAAAATATTCCTCAGGGATCAATCCACTATAATGTGTTCAATAATAATTGATTAAATTTTAAATAATAAAATTATTTATTTATTAAAAAATAAATTAAAAAATTAATGTTTATCTTTTTATTATTTCCGTAGTTAGATAATTAGCAACAATAATATATTTCTAATATTATATTTAATAATAATGTTTTTAATTTAATCTTAGTATTTTATAATAAAAATTTAATAATATTGATTATACTAATATTTATTCTATATCTAAACGATGAATTAGATAAATATATTCAATCCATATATAATTTTAAATATGATTTACTTGAAATTGATATACAAAAAATTCAAATTATAATAGTTTCAAATAAAGATAAAGGAACCTTTATTGATATTATTTTTGAAAATAATATTTTCAGGAAAAATGTAAATTATGAAGATAGGAATGAAGATAAAATTTTATTGAATTAAATTAAAAATGATATCACAAAATTATTAGACTATGAAAAATTAAAACCATTTTGTTTTATATATAATTAAAAAATATAGTTTAAAAAAATAAAAAATTGTACTATTAATTTAATTATATCCTTAAAAAATTATATTAAAAAATATTAAATTTAAACTTGATTTTTATAGTGTGAAGCATTTACTTTTTGACCTACATAGGTTGAAATAAAAAAGAAAGTAATAGGTTTAGGGGACTGTGGATTGGGGTTTTTGGTAGCTAAGGGCCTAAGCTACTTTCATATACAAAAATTCCCAGCCAATAACCAAAAGACCATTTTTCCAAAAATTAATTATTTTTTTTTATTATAACCCTCTTTGAAAAATTTTAGTTTTTTCAATTCATTTTAATCAAAATTTGGTTTTTGGGATAATTTTTAAAATATGACTAGAATTAGGAATTTTTTTGCATAACCTTGAATTCTGGCAGATATCTGATTTCAGTGGTCTTTTCGAGTTCCAATTCCCATTCTAGTCCTGGAGAAATTTGGAGCCAAAAAAAGACCATTTTTGGCCAAAAATTTCATTCATTTCAGAAAACTAGTTTAAAGTTTGAGGGTTGAAGCCACCAATCCTCTGATATGAAGTGAGGCTTTGGTATGTAGGGCTATATGATTAAAAAAAATCATCCTCAATTCCAAGGTCATCGGGCTAGTTTTTGTGGAAAAAAGGAAAATAAAAATTTTTCAATCATTTTTTCCCTTTTTATTATGTTCTCCTATTTCCAAATAGTACCCTCCATTGATCCCTTCTTGGAAATCATAAATCTTTTAAGTATACCTACTATAATTTAATGCTATATAATTACCTTTTATCCCCTCATATTTTTCTCCTAGAAATCGAGGAAAATAAAAAATGAAAAATAAATAGGAAAAAATGGACTTTTTAAATTTTAATAAAAAAATTCAGCTGAAGGAAAAAAAGCAGAAATGATACCTTGAACTCTAATCCAAATTCCCCAATGATAAATCTCAATCCCCATTGTATATATAAATTCTTAATTATTTATTTTTTAACTCCTTATGCTCTATATAATAGATCCCTTATATATGCAAAATCATACTAAATTTGGAGAATTTGGAGCTTAACAGGTTAATGAAGAAAGATACCAAGAGAAATATAGAAATGAAATAGAACACCAAAAATATGAATGAAGGAGAGATAAAAACATATTAAAACAAATAAAACAAAGTAATGAGCAAAGATCTTTAAGCCCTCTCATTGTTTAATGTATCAATTAATCTTATTTATCTTTTTTATTTACTTTATTATAAAACTACAAGTTTCCTTAATTTTATTTTAATGCTAAAAGAGTTTGAAAGTCTAACCTAAATATTTTGGATATCGATAGCAGTGTATATCTTAATATTTTTATAATATTTAAAGAGCTATCTTAGCCATCTTTATTTAAGGCAAAAATCAAAAAAAATGGAAACTGCAACTTCCTTTTTTTTTGTAAATCAGGAGAAATGAGCCTTTAAACAGTTTAAAAACATTTTATATTTTCATTCAAGACTTATGTTAAAAGATATTCAATTGAAGAACATTCAAAAAAATATATAAATTTTATAATTAAAAATGCCCAGAAAAGCAAAAGGCAAAATTTTAAGCAAAAATGATCATGATGGATGCTTTATTCAATTATCATCTCCTTTTTCAGTACTTAAGAAGGTCATTTTGGCTGTAATCTTATATCCCTGTTATTATATCCTTAGTAAAAGGGGTTTTTCTAGTTATATGATTAATATATATTCTTCCAAAACACTTCCATTCCTACTCCTATTCCCACAAAAAAATAATAAAATTTAAGTTAATTTAATTAAACTTGTTAAAATTAAATTTTGTTATTTTAATTTAAATTTTTTAAAACATTTAAGACATTTCTATGAAGTAAAATAATCAAGCAAGAAATTTACAAGGAATTGGGTAATCAGACCCTATATTTTGGTAAAATTGAACTATCATGTAAATAATAAAGGCTATTGTTAAAAATATCACAGAAAAATTAATAAAAATATTATCTCTTTGTATTCTCATTTGATTATCTCTATTATCTCTTATATCTCTAAGCATACTGCATATCTCTTAGTGTCAGATTGGTTCAATTATCTCTCCTCTAGATGAAATGTTAAGATTTTGGTTATTTTGAGGATTATATTTGTTATTAAGGCTATTAGAATTATAAAGGTTAAATTGCTCATGATTATTTCCTTTTTCATCCATTCTAGATTAATTTAATATAAATTTATGGTTAATACTTTAATAACAATTTTGATTTTCATGATAATCTTGCTTATTTTAGTAATAATATTATTTAGGATAAGAATTATGCTTTATCTAAAAGTATTGAATAAATATAAGAATAAAAATAAGATTCGTTTGATCTATTATGATATAGAACATGTATATTATGGATTTAAAGAAATTGGGTGAAAAATCTAGTTTTTAAAGAGTTGGAAAATTTTCCTAAATAGCCGGTTCATTAATTCAAATGAAAGCACAGGAGTAAAAATAAATCCTTTATATAGTGTGTGCAATTAATTTTCTAATCACATGTATTAAAAGAAAAAAAGAAGGGGAAGGAGATTGGGGATTGCGATTTTTAGATAGCCCAGGACCCTGGGATTCCACTAATCTCCCTTTTAGGTCCCAGTCCTCATACTCAAAAAATTTTTTCAACAAAAATCAAAAAAATTTTAAATTTTTATAGCCCCAGAAAGCTCAAATTTTTTTTATTTCCTCGATAATTTTTACCTATTGAGGTTACCTTCTAGGAAAATTAGATTTTTAGTAACCGCATTGAAGTCTGCTTCAACACCCAAAATTTGAAGTCCGTGCTATGATGGCTTTATATTTTTTTTAATTTTTCCGAAAAAATGGCCAAAAATCAAAAAATGGTAATTTTATGCACTTTAGTCCCTAGAAAAGTATATTCCAATTTTGGACAGTTCCCATAATTGGTTCCTAAATTTGAGGGGATATAAGTACTTAATTTACATATATTTTGATTTTGAGGAACAACTCTTTTTTCCCGTATCTCAAAAAAATGCCTTAAATGTTGTATTAGAACCATCGTCGAAATAGAACCAACCCTCAAAAAGTTTTGAAAATTTCCAAAAAAAAATGATCAAAATAATCCCCTTTTTTTATTATAAAATTGCAAGGGGGAATATTGGATTTTTAAAAAAACATTTATCATGGAAGAAGTAAAAATTATAGTCTTATTATAACTACCCCCTCAAAAAAAAAATCCCTCTCTCCTGAGTGGGAGGTGATTCTAATGCTATCTTTACGATACCAAAAAAAAGGGTAAAATCTATAGGAGGTACTATCAATTTCTTGGGGTTCTAACCTGAATCGCATCCTTGATAGGTGATGCTTTCATGTAAGTTTGAACCCCTATAATAACCATATAGGGGACTTTTACTTGATATTTTTTTAAGTTGCAGATAGGAGAAAAAAATCGGAAAATGGAGGAAAATGGGAACCTCAAAAAGTGATGTAAAGTTCAAAAAGTTCCAAGGTCTCTACCTCATGAGGTGCTTCTTTGGTTAAGATAAGAATGTTAATTAATAATTTAATTAAAAAAATATAATTCCTCAGGGCTAAATTTAAAAAAAAAGAAAGAAAGGACATAAAATCATAATAAATTATAATAAATTTTTAATTTTTTTATAAAATTTAATTAATTATTTCCTTAAAAAGATAAAGTATATTTAATATTTTTATCTTCATTTTGAATTTATTTAAATTTAATATTACTTCAATTAATTTATCCATAGTTTCTTCTTCATCATCAATTTCTTCATTATCCTCTTTTTTCTCTTTTTCCTCTTATTTTATTAATATGATATAAATATTTTATTAAATTCATTTCTTCAATTTTATTAATTAATTGATTGAGCTCTTTCTTTGATTTTTTTTTAATTTCATTTATCCTTTTGTTTATCAATCAAACTAAAATCACAACTCCAGTATGCCCTCCTAGAAGTGGTTTTTTTATTATTTTCTTTTTTTTTGAATTCTTCAGGGATTGATTTTAAAAATTGGTTTAAAACATCAATTTGGTTTTTTTAAATTTGAGGAGTTGTGCATCATTGTAAATTCTTAATATTTTGTAAGTTTTTTTTTTAAAGCATGCTTTTCTCCATATTCTCCTTTTTCTTCTTTCCTTATTTCATTTAAATATTCTTTTTCAAGTCTAGCCCCTTTTAATTCCAAAACATTTTGGATTCTTTTTAGGTAATTATTAAACAAATTATGAATTAGGGTTTGGGGAACTGAAAACCACTCTTTAAACATAAAGGAAGTCAATTCTTCTAAATTTTTTGGGCTTCTAATTTTGACTCTATTTTTTAGTATTCCCCATAAGTCTTAAGCTAAGTCTGGGGAGTTGGGTTGAATCCAGTTGTTTTTAAATATTTTATTCAACAAACTTGTATTTGCTGGTGTGGCTGTGAGCTTCCATCTTGTTCAAATTTTAAAGTTTTATTTAAATTTTATATCTTTCTTAATTCAAAATTGCTTATGCATGAAGAATTCATTTTCTATTCTTTGAAGAACTATTAATTTTTCCATTTCTATGGAAAGAAATCCCTCCCCAACCATTATATATTTTTCAAATCTTTTTTTCCTGGTTATCAGCTCATAAACGTCTAAATCTCCTCTTTTTAATTTTCCTTCATTTTTTTTTCTGAGTCTTATTGGGTTTCTTTCATTTTATAATGCCTCCAAAATATGAAACAAGTTGTTTGTTGACTTTTAATTATTTAAAATTTCACATGTGGATACAACATCCTTGATAATATTATTTATTGCTATTACTCTTTACATTTTATCATTCAAAATCTTTTTCACCATTTTTATTTTATATATTTTCCCCCTCTGTGCAATTAATTATCTTATAAATTAAATTTTATTATTAAATGGGGATTGGAGATTTGGAGTTAGAGGTCAGTATCTATCCTCTAGTACTCCAATCCCCACCTTCAGTAAACTTTCTTCAATATCCAAAATTAATTATTTAATTAATTATTTTTTTAATTATTTTTTTAAAACCTTTAAATTTTTAACAAAAATGGAGTCAGGAACAAATTTTATATTTTTTTAAATATCTTCAAATGTTATGGCTATGGTCGTTTAGCGAAAATAGAAAAGTTTTAGTTCATAATTAGGGCTTTCTATTATAGAAACTTTTAAATTAGGCGAGCCGGTGGAAACACAAAAAAATTTAGGAAAAAAAAATAAGCAAAAAAAATCAAATTTTGGTAAAATTAATATGGAAGATGAAGAGAAAAGCCTTTGGCTAAAATATGAAAGCTATTAGAGATAATGAGTACTTTCATTTGATATGTGTATATCTTCTAAAGCTTATTTCTTGTTCAAGCAAAAAAATTTTTATGATTTTTTAAATTCTTCCAAAAATAGGTGTCAGAAAATAATTTGCACACACTATAAATCAAATTTAAGGAGAATTTCTTTAATTAGCTGGATAGGAACACCAAAAAATTGTTTTCTCAAAATCAAAAGAAATATAAAAATAGATTAATTAGTTAAAAATTTAACCAATAAAATATGGGTTGGCTAAATTTATTAAATGGGGATTGGGCATTAAAAAATGGGGAATTTGGTAGTTGCTTTTGATTTTTTTGGACATTTATTTTCATTCAAAATTTTAAATTTATTCAAAAAATCTCAAACAAAAATAGTTTAGTGAGGCAGTTAAGGGTTTTTTTGAAATTTTTTGACTTGGTGATAGGGTATTACATAAGGATTTGGGCACCAATGGATGAATGACGGAGGGACTAATTGACTTAAGTGAAAATATTCATCTAATATTTATTTTTATTTTTTTTATTTTCCTTTTTCTGACTTTTCAAAAAGTAAATGCTCCTCACTATATATCATATTTTAAATTATTTAAACTTTTATTATTATATTTATAAACATAGTTTAGATATATATTAAGTGTTTCCGAAAAATTTTTTAATAAAGCATTTTTAATATTATTATTATCCAATAATTCTTTTGCATATTTTTCTGTTTCTTTTAGTGAGGAAAATAAATTTTCATATAAATGCCTTTTAATATATTTCAAATATAATTCAATAAAATTAGATTCACTCAAGTAAAGAATATTATATTTAAAATTTATTTTTTTCTCTATTAAATAATTTATTATTTTAGGTGTTTTATGCCCCTATAGATTATCAAGCATTTATTATATATTTATCTATAACTTTTTTTAATAGAATATATTAATTGTCAAACATTTACTAAAAAATTTTTATGTGGAAAATGTTGAAAATGTGGAAATGTGGAAAATGGGGAAAATATGGAAAAATGATTTAAGCATTTAAAGATTCAATAAAACATAGCGAAAATATTTTATATAATTTATCGACTCTTAACTATTTATACCAATAAATAGTTTATTATCCTTAATTAAAAAAAGGCTAACAATACCATAAAAATGTTAATTTAAATAAAAATATATTAAATTAAATGAAATTAATAATTTAACCCCCAATAAAT
The DNA here is from genome assembly GCA_023806825.1 of Ophryoscolex caudatus. Classification (NCBI taxonomy): domain Eukaryota; phylum Ciliophora; class Litostomatea; order Entodiniomorphida; family Ophryoscolecidae; genus Ophryoscolex; species Ophryoscolex caudatus. The sequence goes on from JAJJLC010017598.1 coordinate 8,087, forward strand.
ATAATATAATTAATAATAATTTTTCCCATTTAAATTATTTAAAAAATTAACCCCCCATAAATATAATATTATTAATATTATTTTATCCCTTTATTAATTCCAAATTTTCATTAAAAAAAAATAATATATATAAAATATATAATATAAAATTTTATAACCTCTTGTTAAAATTAAAATTAAACAACTATATGGAGGATAAAGAAAATACAAAGAGTAATTCAAAAATAAAAATACAACTACCCAAAAGAAAAAGAAAAGCAAGATAAAACAAAAGAATTAAAAAATAAAAAATAAAAAATAAAAAAAAAAGAAAATGGGATGAATATTTAAACTAAACTGCAGGTATTGAAAACAAAATTAATATTAAGTTAAAAAAAAATAGAGATATTCAAAACAATATGCTAAAAAATATAATTAATTCTATCTTAAATATAGATTATAACGAAATTATTGAACAATCTGATGAAGAAAACTTAGAGGGAAAAAAAGGGAAATTAATGAGATTAAACTAGAGATAATCAAGAAGAATGTTGAAAACATATATGAATACATGAATAAAGATTTCAACAATAGAAGAAGTAGATGATGATTCAGAATATGTATCTGAAGAGGAAGTTAATAGAGATCAAAATTTTATTAATAGAGCAATTACTAATAAAGAAAGCAGCTATAAATACATAGAAAATGAAAAACAAGTAGAATACAATAATAAAAAAATTAAAAATTTATTTTATAATAACTCAAATGAAATATTTGAAAATAAAATAAAAAAAAAACGAGGATTCTTTTATTTTTGACGGTAAAATGTTTAAAAAACATACTAAATTATCTAATTTTCAAAGAAAGGATAATATAAAAAGAATTATTTTTAAATGCGAATATAACCGGCATGATGAAAAATTAAGACAAAATTTAAAAAAAATCTTTTTGTAATGCTACAATTGAATACATTTTACCTAATCTAAAACTTAAAAGCAAATACATCTTAAAAGAAGGACATTCCGAAGAATGTGGAGCAAAGTTTATTAAAATAGAAAAAAAAGCTTTAATAAACACTTTTAACAAGGAAAAATTTATTTCTGAATGTGAAATGATGATGAATAGTTCTAATATCTATGACAGAGGTTTGCTCAAAACAAAATTTTTAGAAATATATAATAATAAAAAATTCAACCTCCTCATTAATAATAATCTTTTATCAAATATTACTACAAAATGGAAAAATACAACAAATAGATTTAATAGATCAACTGTTTGGGATAGCAAGTTGGATTATCAGAATAGATTAATATTGAGAGAATTTAGAACAGTTTATAAACAAACTGATCCCCAACATAAAATTAAATGCCTAGAATATATAATATGGTGAAATGTAGAGAATCTTAAAAGACTAAGAAAATCTAAACATTTTTATATAGATGCAACTTTCCACCATCTTAAAGAATTCAAACATCTATTAATATTAATGTATAAAGATATTATTACTAGTTTGAAAATACCTTGTATATATATTTTAATGAATGGAAAATCACAAGAATTATATGATGCTATTTTTACTAGTTTGATAAATTTATTATCAAATGATAGAAAAATTGATCTAGAAGTTGAGAACATTATAACAGATACAGTAAAAGCATTAATAAATGTTGTAAAAAAACATTTCCCCAATTGCCTAAGAATAGGCTGTTATTTTCATTTTAAATAGGATATATTAAGAAATTTAAAATCATACGAATTGTACAATGACCATAATAAAATCACCGGTGATAGTATATTAAAAAAAATAGGTAAATTGCCTTTTTTATATGAAGGGAATATTGAATTAATAATTGAAACCTTAAAAGATATAAAAAAAGAATATACCAAATACAGTAATTTTATTAATGAATATTTTATACCAAATAAATTAGAATATTTTAAAGATTTGTCTTTAGATTATAGTAGAATACCACAAGATTGCAGAACCAATAATTACTTAGAAAATTACAATGGATTTATAAAGTCTCAATTAGGAGAACATAGGATTATTAATTGTGTTAATTTTATAAATTTCATTAAATTAGAAAGACAGAGATTGATTGGTAAACTATACAATGGCTTAAATAACAATGAATTAATAATAAAGGAAAGTCAAGTAAAATCAGATAATAAAAATGATAGTTTTGGAATACAAGTGCAGAAGGAGGTAATTAATAATAATAGTTATTTATCTGTTGTTAATAATTCAAAGAAGGAATCAATAATCAGCATTTTGTATACTAAAATTGGAATATTAAATATAGGTGCTAGTGGTTTTATAAACAGTAATGTTCAATTATTAATTCATTGTGAACCATTTATAAGAATCTATAATAAAAATATTAATTATAATAAAAAACCTAAAATATTCATTATCGTTTAAAATAATTCAAATATGTGAAGAAATAATAGATAAACATTCTAATATTAATTTTATTGATATAACGTATTATTAATATATTTGGAATAAAGAATCTAAATTATAGCCGATTAATTCAGCAAGATGGCCAAGAATTTCTAAGGTTATTATTAGATAATATAAGCTTGGAATTAAAAGAGGGAATATAAATTTGAAACATTCATTAATAAATAATGATGATATGAAAAAAAATAGTCAGGAATAAGGAATTTATAGATCATAGTAATAAGAACTAAAAATCAATAATAACAGAATTGTTTTATCCAAACTTAATAAAAATTTTATTTGTAAATGCAAAAAAGAAATATATTCTTTTTAAAGAATGTTAGATATTCCCCTATTGTTACTAGAGAAAGAAAATAAAACTTCTCTTGTTAATTTATTAAATAATTATTTCAGCGAAGAAAAATTTAATTTTGATTATAAATGCTTAAAGTGCGGGAAAATATTACCAAATATTAAAAACTTTAAAATAAGCAAAATACTTTCTATATTAATATTATCTCTACAAAGAATGGATTTTATAAATAATATAAAAAATAATTGTGAAGTTGTTTTTCCAGAAAAAATTGAAATTAAGTCTTATATTGTTGAAGAATCTGAAACATCAAAAAACACTTTATATCGCCTATATGCAATATTATATCATCAAGGAGATTTAGATTTTGGACATTATATTTCTTAGATTAAAATTTTTGGACAAAACAATTGGTATGAATATAATGATATGATTATAAAAAGTTTAGGAGCATAAAATTATACTTATTCGAATGCTTATATTTTATTTTATATCAATGAATAATATTAAATAATTAGCATTACTTGCTATATATTGATGGTAATAAAATGATAATTTATTAATTTTTATATTAATTTAACAGTAAAATAAAATTAAATTAAATATTTTTTTTGTATTTTATTTTCTTTTTCAATTCCTTCTATATTTCTGAATTTTCCACACGAAATTTTTATGGTATTGTTAGCCTTTTTTTAATTAAGGATAATAAACTATTTATTGGTATAAATGATTAAGAGTCGATAAGTTATATAAAATATTTCGCTATGTTTTATTCAATTTTTAAATGCTTAAATCATTTTTCCATATTTTTCACATAAAAATTTTTTAGTAATATTCGCCCATATTAATTCACTTAAATATATAAAAAATGATTTTTAGTTTGTTGATATTTAATTTAATTTGTAATAAATTATAATGTTTTTATCAACAGAAAGTAAAAGATTTGAACTCTTATATGTCTCCATTTTATTAAATCATAAAGTGCTCATTCATGGAAATATCAATTTCATAATCATTTTTATTTAATGAAAAATCTTTTTTGATTTTACTGATTTCATTTTTTAAAAACATTATTTCATATTGCTTAATTTAATATATTATTTTTATTTTATATTGATAATAATAAAATATACTTTGCGATTACCTAAATAAAATGAGAATCTTTGTTGAAATGAGTAATTCTAGGATTTTTAATTTTTTTCTTTTTTATTCTTTTATTTTTATTTGGGTGATCTGATTTCTCTTAATTTTTTTTATCAAATAGTGATTTTACTTTATAAGTATGTATGCCATTATTATTTTTCTTATTCTTGAAATTCTTCATGATTAGGCAAATTATCATTATCTTTGTTTTCCATTATACTTAGAAAAAAAATAATATTTAATATAAATAAACTTATTTAAATAAATATTGTTTAATTATAGATTCTATTAAAAAAATATTTATCATAAACGTCAAGGTAAGTCCCTACTAAGATAAATCCCCCTCAAAAAATTGTATTTATACCTATTCTATTCTAAATCCCCTAATTTTGAGATGAGATAAGTCCCATCCATTCAAAAAATCAATAAAAAATGCTCATAAGGGGGATTTACCTTGGATTTTAAGGAATATAGTTATAATTATTGAGTAGAATTTACTACAAAGAGGGCAACTTTTCTTTTTTAGTACCATAAGTTTAAGCATCTATAGCTATATAAGTGCAGGCAGCAATTTAGTATGATAAGATTAAATGGCTATAGAAATATTGGGCATTCTTTTCTGAAAATCTTTTGAGAACACCCAGGATAATAATAAAAAAAGGTGAAATTAATACTGATTCTCTTTTAATAATTATATAAACTTTAGTTTCATTAGATAATGAGACATTAAATAATTCAAAATATATAATTAAAAAATGTAAATATAAATAATATATCTATTAGTAAAAATTATTTTAATCCAGTCTGAATGAAAAATAAGGCAATTATTAATAACCATTGTAATGACAATTAATTGACTTTTGATTTGATGATTCTTTGAATGAATTTTCGGCCTCTATTATTCTAGTGGTAATATCTTTGGATTTTCCTTTATCATGAGATTCCATATAGAATTCATCTTTTTTCATTTATATATTTTTAATTTATTTATTTTATATTTTTTAAAATTTTTATTTTTAAAAAAAAATTAATTAAATATTTTTTAAATTTTATGTTATTATATTAAAATAAAATAAACTAAAATAAAAAGCCACAAAATAATAATAATTAAAATAAATGATAACATATTGCTTTATCAGTTGGAGCCATCCCAAAAAATATATTTATGGATTATAGAAAATTTTATGTATATATAATGGAAGAGGCTCAAAATATTGCACAAGAAACTATGAAAGTAAAATTATCAGGATTATTGGTAAAATTCGAAGACAAGGAGAATCATTTCAAAAAAATGTAAGTTAATTTTTCATTTAATTTTTAATTTATTTCCTTTTTTTAGGATTTTGGTTACCAAATAAACAGGGATTTGATTCAACATTTTTTTTAAAATTTTTAAAAAAAGAAAAAGAAGAAATTTATATAGTATTCATATATAATTTAATATATTTAATAATATAGTTATTCCCTATTGGAAAGCATTTGGATTATCAATTAAAATATTTCCATGGAGATAGCACCTTGAAGAAGCAATTTTTGTTGAAAATCATAAGATCAAAAATAATCTATGAAAAATTTTTGCTTGACAATATCAAATAAGAAAGTCTTTCTAAAGACTTTTTATTTAGTGTAAGTCTAAGCATATAATTCCAGGTAATAGAGAATGTTGATCATGAAACCTATGGAAATATTTATGATTTGTATAAAAAGAAAACAAACTAAAATATCAATAAAAAATGGGAAGACTATTATATTAATGTTGAAGAAAATATGATTAAATCAATTAATGATTATATACCATCTAAAAAGTAAGATTGTTTATATAAATTTTTAGCTAAATTTAAATCTGAAACCCTTCAGTTTATGGAAGAATCATAATGATACAGGAGTTTTTATTAAAGATTATAATGGAAAATGCTGGTGGAAATGAACAAATTGGAGTAAAGGATATTCATCTATGACATTGACAGCAGCAAAATCAGAATCCTAAAATATAAATAATATACATATCACTCAGATATTTCCTAGGATTATGAAAGTAAATCATATATAAATGAAATAGAAGTATTAAACTCAATTCATCATTTAGATACAGAGTAAATATTAGTATAAAGCATTATAAATTTTTTATTATAAAATACTAAGATTAAAGTAAAAACATTATTATTAAATATAATATTAGAAATATACTAGTGTTATTAATTATCTGACTATGTAAATAATAAAAAGATAAATATTAATTTTTTAATTTATTAATAAATAAATAATTTTATTATTTAAAATTTATTTAATCATTATTGAACACATTATACCAAATCATGCTTATGCAGAGGGATAGATTATAATTAAAAATATAATATATTCTAATTAATTCAAATTTTCAGTTTTTTGGAAAAATGGAAAATGAAAAATAAGAAAATATAATAATTAAAAAATTATTAAAAAAAACTAATAGCCTAATTCCTTAATTAAAATCCTAAAATTATGTATAATTAATTTTTATTATTTTTTTAGAATAAATAAAAATTAATTTTAATTAATTATTTGATAATAATTTATCAATGGACCTTCTTGACCATTTAATTTAAGCCACATTAAAAATTCTTCAATTTTTAGCTTTATTTTTATTTTTTTTCTTTATAAAATCATTTATTAAGATAGATTTATTTTTACTGATATTGATAGAACTTCTTTTATATTCTATTTTATTTTCATAGATTAAAATTGCTTTTGTATATTTTCTAAGGTATTTAAATAAATTATTAGAAATTATATTTGTTGGTTCACCTTATAAATACTTATAGTTTTAAAATTTTTTGCTATGTTTTCATTTAAGTATTTCCATTAAAATTTTTTTTCCCCTTTATTTCTAGATTAATTCCTTTTCAGCTCTAATTCTATATATTCACAATCTAATTCATTAATTCTGCAAAATTCATAACTTTTTTCTTTTAATTTAGCATTAAAATTATTCCTTGATATTATCGTTGATATAACTATAATACTGAGTAAAATCACCTTGGAATAAATGTCTAATTGAATCCATAAATTTTTCATAAATAAATGAGAAAAAATAGTTTTATTGGTAATCAATATGGAGATAGATTTAATTAATCACTCAAGTAAAGGAATTGGTCAGACTTTATGATAATGAATTTTCTTTTTTGATTTTTGGAGATGATGTTGTTGATTTCTTATTGTTTTTATTCTTTACTATCAGCTTAGTTTTTTGAGAAAAATTTGGTTTTCCATTACCATCAAATATATATTATTTACTAGTTGTTATCATTTTGGTATTATATTTCTCCATAATTATGAATTGAAAAGAGCTATTTATTTCTTAAGTTGAAGAAAATAATAAAAAATGATAAATAATAATATAAATAAAAAACTTTAAAATTAACAAATTTATAACTGTTTTAGTTAATTAAATTATTTATGGGCTAAAAAACCCTATAGATATATTGTTTATTCTTATTTTTACTTTGACTGTAAGAATAACAACCAGAAGAAGCATCTAACCTTCTATTGAGTATATATTTCTTAATTTTTCTAAAAAGTCTTTTACTGAATAAATGATATCAAAGAGAGAATAAGGATAATCAAAAATATCTTTAAGATTAGACTATCTAGGGTAATATAATAAATGTTTCTTTTTATTCTTCTTACTCTCTTCTTTTTTATTTTAAATATTTTTCTAGCATTATTTTTTGGAATTTTAACTATATAAAAAAACTTTGATTTTTCATCATTATTAATATAATAGTACCAACTTCTTTATATTTAATTTTTTCTTTAGATTTAATCTCTCCTATAATTTCAAAAGATATATTCTCCTTTCTTAAACATACACTTTTCATATATAATAATTTGAAGACATCTTAATTTTTTATGATTCTGATTAATTAATCATTTCTCATTAAAAGAACTATTTGAATGATTAAGATAACATATTAAAAGGTTAAATAATTTTCTTATTCTATCTTCATCATCATCCAATGTTATTAACTTTTTTTAAAAATATAAATTTCTAGGATTTTTTTCAAATAAGTAATGGAGATAAAGCCTCTAATCCCAATATCA
>JAJJLC010017599.1:0-15678 GCA_023806825.1 Ophryoscolex caudatus
AATAAAAGATAAAAGTTCACCTTCTGAGAAAACATTGAAACAATTAAATAATATTTTAAAAACCATATTTAAAAATCCAGAAAAAATTCATTCTGATGATGAAAAACAAAAGCAAAAATTAATAGAAATTTTTCATTCTATTTTCCTTTATTTTAAACTTAAGTTCTATAATAATGAAGTAATAGAATTGTTTGATAATGAAAAGAATTTTATTTATTTATTTAAAGTTCTTATTAATTATAAGAATCGCAATCTTTATGAGAATTTAATCCTACCAAAAGATTATATAGAAAAATTAATACTTTATTTTATTTATTTAAAGTGAATGATTTAAATAAAATGAAAAAGGTAAAAATAAGATAATAGATTAATAGAAAAATCAAGTAATTTTAATGATATTATAAATTTACTTTTTTATATTGAAAAAGATTTTTTGATACTTCTTCAAATTATAAATGATAAAAAAGATTTAATTTTAAAATTATTTAATGAGAGACATAATATTGTTAATGAAAAGAAAAATAATAATGAAGAAGAAAACAATAATAATGAGTTTAATTTAATAGATATTGAAAAATATGTTGAAGCACAAAGAGATGATAATATTAACTTAATATTAGAAGAATTCAAAAAATTAAAAAAAAATAAATCAGATATAAAATTTATAAAATTTTCAACTTCTATATTTGAAAAATATATTGAATTTTATGAAGAAATAGATTTACATAATTTAATACAATTAAAACATATAATTTCAATTATTAAAGAAATTGATGAAAATTTTGATTTTAAGATTAATATGGAGAAATTAATCCATAATACTGGACTAAAATTTGTCAAAAATGGAAAATTGAAAAATATTGAACTTTTAGATTTTATAAATAATGATGAATTTTATAAAAATAATAATTATAATAAAAGAATTTATAGAACCTTGGATATACTTAATGGAATAGATATATCTTTATTTAATGATGATTTAAAAAAAGAAGAATTTTTTCAAAAATGGAATGAAATTAATTTTAATGAGATTTTTGAATCTCAATATAATGATTTTATTGAAAAAATAAATTCTTTAATAAAGAAAATGAAAGATTTTGAATTATTGTTTTTATTCTTCAATATTAATCAAGAAAAAGATTCAAAAGCTTTTTGTTTAATTAAAATGCAAGAGAAATATAAAGAATTAATTCAAAATTATGAGTTTGAAAATTATACTAATTTCATTGAACAAACTGTAAAATTAATTTACTACTCTGATAAATATAAAACAAATTTAGTAGTATTTTTAAACAAAGTGATTCATGAGAAATTCGATGCTCAAATAGTAAATAATATTTACATAGAATTGACAGAGACATATACAACTTTAAATGATGAATGTAAAAATATAATAATTAATTATTTTACAACAAATAAAAATATTTCTAATATATCAAACTTAATATTTTTAATTGATAAATGTAATAAATTTAGAGATAATATTTTTTCTAATATGAATAGATTTATTGTAAAAAAGGATGATTTTTTTGATAAAGTTGAAACAGATAATTATAGATTATTTAAAAGTTTAGTATTCAAAAATTATTTTGAAACATATAAAAATAAAGAAAATAATTATATTAGTAAGACTATAAAAATAATTAAATCTTTACAAGAAGAAATAAAAAATCTTGATATTAGTTATAATAATTTAAAATATTTTTTCAAAAATAAAAATAATAATCTAGAAACAAAATTAAAAGAAAGGATAGATTATATCTTCCTTTTAGATTATGAAAAATCATCACTTGCATTTGAAAATATAAAAAAAAAAATGAATGAAACAAAGGAAATAATAGAAGAAATAGAAATAATTTTAAATTATTTTTCTGATTATTTTAGCCAATCACATAGTAAAGATATAGAAAAATTAAAATCAATTATTTCTGATTTAAAAAATAATTCACTTAATTGCTTTGAAAATAAATATAAAAATGATTATAATAAAAATTATTCAAAGTTTTTAAAAGAAGCAAAAAAAATACAACAAAAAAGAAAAAGTATTTTTTTCAATGTGATTTATAATGATTTAAAAAAGAATAATAAGGATGAAGGAAAAATATTAGAAGAAACTAAAAGAACTTTTAAATCATTAAAAAATATTTTAGAAAAAAAAGGAATTGAAAAAATTGAAAAGAAAGATGAATCAATATTATTAAAGTTTCTTAAGGCATTTGATAAAGCAGATGAAAATACAATAATTAATGAATTAAAAGAATTATATAAGATTTTCGAAATTAATGAAAATAAATATTTTGAGGAAACAAAAAACTATTTATTATTGAAATTAAAAAGAGAATATATTTTCAATATTTCATTTGCAATTCATATATTTATTGAAGCGATTAAAGTAAGAAAAACTAATTTTATAGAAGAAGTTGATCAAATAATAAAAGATTTAACAGAAAAAAAAGATATTAATACTATTAAATTATGTAATGAAAAATTAAAAAATTTAAATATCAATTTAAAGGGTAAAAATTCAATATACATTGATTTTTTAATCACTTTAAAAGACCAACCAGATGCAATTTTATTTTTATTTGAAACAACTATTGAAGAATGTAGAAATTTACAAGAATTAGCTTCTGAGAATAATAATTGTTATATTACATTTAAAGATATTTTGGATTTAGATAAATGCATAGATTTTTTTAAATGTTTGGGAACATTAAATGAATTACCAAACAAAAGTGATAGGGAAATTATAAATTTATTAAAAAAAAAAGTTGATGAAAGACCTGAAATTTTAATAAATTTAAAAAATTTTGTTTCAAATTATAATCAAATTAAAATACTTCTAACATCTTTAGATAAATCAGAAGCTTTAAGAAATAAAATTCATGAATTGTTAAATAATTCAGAAATTCTATTAAGTAATACAAAACCAATTACATTTTTTTGTACTTTAAAAAAAAATAAAAACGATGAGAATTTAACCAAGGGGAAATTAATAGAATTAAGAGAAAGAGCACAATTATCAAAAAATATAACTCCTGATTATAAATATTATATAAAAATTATTTCAGAAATAATTAATATTTCTAATATTTTAGAAGAAATATTTAAAAAGGGATATAACAAACTTATAATTATAACAATAAATATAAATGTGAAAATAATAATTGAAGAAAATAAGGAAATTAAATTAAATGATCAAACTGAATATAAATTTGGTGAAAAAAAATTATCTGATTGCAAAGAAATAATGGAAAAATTAAAATATATTTTATCAATTTTAAAAATGAAACAAATTAGTGCTTATGAAACAAAGCCATTTTTAAGATTTATTTATGGAAGTCAATTTAATTTATTTGAGGATATTTCTAATAATATTTTAAATAATAATTTTATTTCTTTATTAAGATACATAACAAATGATTTATATAAAAATAAAGTTGTTAATTTTAAAAAGGAAGAAAATGGAGATTCTATAGAAAATAATATAAATTTATGTGAAAAATATTTAAAAGAAGTTTTTGATTTGAATGATTTGAATTTAAAAAAAATATATGAAAATACAATTATAAAACAATTTAATAATAAAAAGGATAAATTTCAAGGATTTTATACTTTTTTATGTGAAAAATTAGAAAAAGATTTATACCAGATATATAAATATTTAACAGGTAATAATCCAATAGCTCAAAATATTTTATTATGTAATAAAGATACAACAAAAGAAGAAATTACTGCATTTTTATATAGGGGAATAAAATGTGAATTTAATTCTTGTTTTATAGTTGGTGGACTAGAATTATTAAATAATGACCAAAAATCATTTATAGTTGAATTATTAGATAATTTTTTCAAAAAAGGAAATGAAAAAATTAATTCTTGTTTAATTTTCCTTTTCACAACTAAAAGTTCAGATATTTATAAGAGCTTAGAAAAGAAATATTTTAGAAATATTCTTGACATAAAAGCAAATGAATTTAAAAATGAATCATATAAAGAAAAAAATATAGAAATTGTCAAATCAGATAAATCAGGAGTTGGAAAATCAACTCAAATCAAATTAGAAATTGAAAAGAATGGAAAGAAATTAATTTATTTTCCAATTGGAGGAGTTTTTTCTAGGGGAGATATAATAGAAAGATTAAAAAATTTAAAAATAGATAATAATTGTGTAATACATTTAGATTTATATAATACTGATGAAATAAATTTAATGATGGAATTTTTATTTTCAATATTAATTACAAGATTTTATGGTCAAAATGAAGAAATTTTCTTTTTATCTAAAGATATTGAAATAAAAGTTGAAATACCAAATACTTTTATTAATTTTTTAGAAAAGTTTCCAATTCTCTCATTATTCCAAATAAAAGATTTGAATATTTCAAATTTACCTCCTTTAATAGTTCCAGAACAATTAGATTCTAATATACAATTAGTTGCTAATTATTTAAAAGCTCTTAAAGAAAATAATATTAATGAAAAAGATTTAATATTTCCTAAAATTACCCCTGGAGATTTTGAAGATCGTACATTCAACGAAAAAAAGGTAAAAAAATCAACTTCTTTAAAAGCTAAACAATTATCCCAAAATGAATGCCAAAAATTAATTTTTGATGTAATTAAGGAAATTATAAAAGAACCTACTTATTATCAAATTATTTCATTTATAAATGTATTAGCAGTTCAATTGAGAAAATTAAATCAAAATTATTATCTAAATGCATTTCAATTATTAACTACCAAAGGGAAAAATGATTGTCTTTTAAGAACTTTTATAGTTAAAAGCTTTATTAAACTTACAAATTATTTTATAAAAGGTGCATTTACCGATTTTTTATTACAAAAACAAAATATTTGGAATACTTCACTTTTTGGTGAATATAATGAAATTAAAGATATAAATGAAGGAATCAACAATTTAGCAAATAATCAAAAAAATGTTATTTCATTTAATAATATTGATATTTCTTTAATTTTTTTCAACGAAGGTTCAAGCCAATCTATTAGTATAATCACAAATAAAAATAATATAAATCCAGAAGATAATAAAAATCTATTATCTTTAAAAAATTGTCAAACTTTTAATGAAAAAGAAATAATAAAAAATTTACCTGATTATAGAAAATATTCTCAATTAGATTTTCTTTCAGAATTAAAACAGATATTAGATATTAATAATCCTTTAAAAAAAGATTTAAATAACCAAAAAAGTGAACTTAAATCATTAGAAGAAATAGCAGGTAATTATGTTTTCACAGCCGATAATTTTCTAAAAATGATTTTAATATTAATTCGTATAAGAGCAAAAATACCAATTATAATGATGGGAGAAACAGGTTGTGGAAAAACTTCACTTATTAGAAAATTATCTGAAATAAAAAATAATGGAAATGTAAATAAAATGAAAATATTTAATATACATGCTGGTACAAATGATAAAGATATTATAGATTTTATTAAAAGTAAAGTTATCAAAGAAGCAAATGATATTCTTGAAAAAAATAAAAAAGAAAAAAAAAAATTTGAAGCGTTAGAATTAAATTTTGAAGAAGAAAAATTATGGGTTTTCTTAGATGAAATAAATACTTGTAAATCAATGGGACTTATAAGTGAATTAATATGTAAGCATACTTGTCAAGGAAATCCCCTTCCTTCAAATATAGTTTTTATAGCTGCTTGCAATCCTTATAGACAAAGAGAAAAAAAAACAAAAAATGATGATAAAAAGATTGGTTTGGATATAAATCGAGCTCATAAAGAAAAAAAATTTTTAAATGAAAAAGAATTAGAAGATATTAAAAGAGCCAAAAAAAGTAATTTAGTATATACAGTTAATCCTCTTCCTCATTCATTACTTCATTTTGTTTTTGATTTTGGAAATCTATCACCTGAAGATGAAAAAGAATATATAAGATGTATAATTAAAGAACCAATTAATAAAAAATATTATAAAAATGAGGTTCAAAAAGAAGAAAAAGAGAAAGATCAAAAATTAAAAAAATTAAAGAAATTAGCTAATGAAATGATAAATGAAGCTCAAAAGTTTATTAGGGAATTTAGTGATAGATCTGCTGTTTCATTAAGAGAAATAAGAAGATTTAATATCTTTTATGAATATTTTTATGATTATATAAAATTAAAAAAAAAAATGATAAAAAAAGAGAATTATATTTTTGATGAAGATAATAAATTTAATGAAAAAATAGATGATTATTCTATACACTTTTATAGTATTAATTTAAGTATTTTTGTTTGTTATTATTTGAGAATAACAGATAAGGAAAAAAGAAAATGCTTTACTGAAAAAATGAATAAAATTATTCATATTTTTGATAAAGACAAAGATTTTCTTATTTTTCCTTTAAAAGAGCAAAGATTTATAGCTAATCATATAAAGTTAGATAAAGGTATTGCAAAAAATAGAGCTTTATTAGATAATATTTTCTCACTTTTTGTGGCAATAAATAATAAAGTTCCTATTTTTATTGTAGGAAAGCCAGGTTGTAGTAAATCTTTAAGTGTTCAATTATTAATCAAATCAATGCAAGGAAATTCATCAGAAGATTCTTTTTTCAAATATTTTCCAAAAATTCTTGTTTATTCATTTCAAGGGTCAATGGCTAGTACATCTAAACAAGTAGAAAATATATTCATAAAGGCTCGTAAGGTATATAGAAATTTAAAAAATTATGAAAATGATAAAAATAAAGAAAATATTATTTCAATGATATTTTTTGATGAAATGGGCCTAGCTGAATATTCTCCTAATAATCCACTTAAAGTTCTTCATTCAGAATTGGAATATGACTTAAATGAAGAAGAAAAAAGATTAGCTTTTGTTGGTATATCTAATTGGGTTTTAGATGCAGCTAAAATGAATAGAGGCATTTCTATATCTATTCCTGAACCAGATGAAGAAGATAATAAAGAAACATCATTAACTATAGGAAAATCTTTTGATAAACTATTAACAGAAAGATTAAGTTCATTTTATGAAAATTTAGGAAAAACATACTTCTTATATAAAAAATATTTAAATGAAAAGCATAACTTAGATGGAAAAGAAGATTTTCATGGTAATAGAGATTTCTATCATCTAATAAAAAGTGTATCAAGATATTTAATAGAAAAAAATAAAAATGAACAAATTGATGAAAATACTTTATTAGAATGTGCAGTTTCCAGTATTGAAAGAAATTTTTCTGGACTGAAATTTGAAAATGACAAAAACTCATTATTAATTTTTGAAAATATCTTTAATAATATTTATCCTGAATGTAAAGTTGAAAAAGAATATAATGTTTTACAAAGGATAATTGAGAATATAAATGATTTAAATAGTCGTTTTTTATTACTTATATTAAAATCATCAATAAACACTTTGTTATTAACATCAATATTATCTAATAATAATAAAGAATATAAATTTTTAATTGGTAGTTATTTTAAAAATGATTTAAATTCAGAAGATTACACTCTCAAAGTTTTAAATAAAATTCAAGTTTATTTAGAAAACAAAATTATTTTGATTTTAATAAATTTAGAATCTGTCTATCCTTCTATGTATGATTTATTCAATCAAAATTTCACTGTTTTAGGTAATAAAAATTATGCCCGTCTAGGAGTAGGCTCCAATACAAATACTTTTGCTCATGTTAATAATGAATTTAGATGCATTGTCACTGTAGATAATGATAAAATTTTTAATGAAGAACCACCATTTTTAAATAGATTTGAAAAGCATTTTATCTCTTTTGAAAATTTATTAGATAAAGAGTTAAACAATGAATCAGAAAACATTAAATTAATTTTAGATGAAATGATTATATTTAATAAAGAAATATATAAAGGAATAAATTATAGCTTAGAAAAATTATTGATTAATTGTAATAAAGATGAAATTCAAGCAATGATTTATAAAGCAAATAAAGAAGGTATAAAAAGAGAACTAATGATTGATTATGTATTAAAAAAAATATCTTTAACTTTACCTCAAGATATTTTGGTCAATATGCGAATTAATGGTTTTAGACAAAAATACAAGGAATATTACAATAAAATTATTGAATTTTATGGAAAAGAAGAACATTGTAATTTTGTTAAATTTTTGGAAAAAATGGATAATACAAAAAATGTCATATATACATTCACAAATAATTTGGAAAAAATTAATAAAATTAAAAATGTTAATAATTCCTCATTAGGAGAAATTAATGATGAAAATATAAAAATAATTAATATAAATTCTATACAATCAGAAAATGAATTGGAAAGGCAATTGAATGATTTATTTAATGAAGATAAATATAAAATATGCATTATTAAGTTTATGCCAGATGAAGGGGATTCAATGGATTATATAAAATTTTTCATTGAAAATAAAGAAAAAGAATATGAAAATAAAAAAAAATTTTTTATTTTTATTGTTTATATAAGCAGAGTCTTAAATAGTGATTTAAATGATTTATTCAAAAAGTCTACAATACAACAAAACCAAATAAAAAAAAAATTGCTTGAAAAAACTTTAACTAATCTATCAGGATATTATCAAATTTTTATTGATAATTTAAATGGAAATGATGAATTTAAATTTTATGAAATTATAAAAAATAATAATTCAATTGATTTATTAAAAAATTGTATTAAAATTGAAGAATTATTAAATTTAAATATATTTAAAAGTATTAGCTATATGAAATATAATATTATTTGCTCTTATAAAGAAATTAATAAAGAAAATTATTCAAATAAATTAATAGAATTTATTTCAAATAATGATTTATTGAAGAAAAAAATAAATGATGCTTTAATTAAACAAATTTTTAATGATAATGATGATATCATGAGTTCATTATTAAAAAAGGAGAATATTATAAAGGAAAATGATATTGATTTTATTTCAGTTATCCAAAAATATTTATTAAATTTGTATATTTCAAAATTAAATATATTTTTGTTCCAAGCTGAAAAAGATCAATTTTTTTCTTCTTTATTATCAAATGAAGAAGATAAAAAATATTTATCTAATGTAGAAAATCAAAATGAAAAAAAAGAAGCAAAAGATATAGATAATAATAATAAAAAGGAAAATAATATTAAAAAATCAAATTTAATTGAAAATGTTTTAGAATTTTATTTGGATAATTTAATATTAAATGATTATTCAATTAGAATAGTTGAAAAACCAAGAGCAAATAAAATAGATATTATATTAGGATTAAAAATACCTGGAATAAAAACAATTTTTAATAGAATATTAAAATCTGTTAGAGATAATATTACTTATAACTATTGGATAAATGAAAATAATTTAAGAAATTATTTAGAAGAAAGAGAGATAAAAGAAGAAATAAGAAAATATAAAAAAGATTTAAAAAGATTTAATGATTATACTTTTAATTTAATTATTAATGAAAAACTATTATTAAAAATGATAAATGACAATAAGGAAGAAAATGAAGAAATATATCATTTATTATTAAATGATTATTATACACTTTTCCTTATTAATAATTTAAAAAATAAAAAAGAAACAAAAAAAAATGAAGAGGATAATAATAATAATATTAATAATAATATTAAAAAAGACATAAAAACAGATATAGACAATGCTAGAATATTTTTAAATTATATGATTGATTTAAAGAATAGTATATCTTCTCGTTATTTAAAAAAGAATAAAAATGAAAAAGAAAAAGAAAAAGATGTTATAGAACAATTAGTAAATGTAATAAATTGGACACAAAGCTATAGAGATGAAATTACTTCAATATTAAAAATATTTTTAAAATTGAAAATAAATATTCCAAACTTAATGGAACTAATAAAAAAAATAATAGAAGAAAAACAAATTGTATTTGAAATATCTGAAAGAAATCCTGAATATACAGCTTTAGTTAATGAAGCATTTTTCTTGTCATTAGACTCAATACTCAGAATAATAACATCAAAAGAGGAAATATATGCAAAATCTACTGATAAATTATTTGATTTAATTAATAATAATAAAGAAATACTTCAAAATGCATTACAGCTAGAAACAAACTTAAATTTACGTTCAAAAGAAGTTTTTTCTTTACAACAAATTATCAGATTAATTGATACATTCAATTTCCATAATTTAGCTAATCAAGAAAATATTAGAATAATAATTAATTATTTTGCTACAGAAACAAAAAGTAATAATGAAAAGTGGCAAAGGAAATTATGTGATTGTTTAAATGAATTTTACAATTTTCTTTTAGATAAAATTGGCAAAGATCAAAATTTTTATAAATTATTAAGTTTTATATTTTTGAATGAATATATAAAGATAACTTACAATGATTTTAGAGATTTACTTTTACAAAAAATTTTGAATAATGATGATTTTATTATAAATAGTTCTCAAATAATTAAAGTTATTTTAGAAAATGTAATTGATTCCAATCCTGAAGCAATGGAAAGTAATTTAGAATTAATAAAAGAAGAAAAATCTCCAATGTTCAAAAAAATAAATAATACTAATAATAAATATTTGGAAGAAATTATAATGAATATTATTGAAAGAAAAGTAAGAGCTTATTTTGAATATATTCCAAAATTAAATAAAGACACAATAGAGCAATTATATCCAAAATATTTCAAAGATAATAAAAATTATGATAATAAAAATGAAACAGGAATTATTTTTGATAATTCACTAAATATATTTAAACAAACTATTGAGTTTTTATCTTCCTCTCCAATTATTTCATAAAATTCATATGCTTGTCCTACTACTAATCTAAATTCTTTAATTTTTCCTTCAATAATAATTTCTAAATCTCCTCCTTTTATAATTCTCTCATCCCACAAATCTTCTCTAAATAATTCATAAGTTAATTCTCTATCTTCCTTAATATCAGTAATATTCAATTTTCCTGCTAAATATCTTGAAATAAATCTTCTAACTGCAGCAGCTAAATCTTTTATCTGAAATTTATCATTAGAATCTTTTTCTTTTTTTAATAATTTTTTTATTATTAAAGCCTTTAGTTCTTCAGGTATTTTCATTTTATATTCATTATGAAGTGTTTCTATTAAATCTTTAAAACAAAAATGTTCAATAAAGAAAAATAAATACATTATTTTATTTATTTTTAATTCATTTAATTGGTTTTCTTCATCAGAAAATAAATTTTTGCAATCATTGGAAATTTTTAAATAAGAAGGGACTTTCTTAATTAATTTATTTACTTTTAAATCATCTTTAATGACTTCTTTTTCGGTTAAATAAAATATAAGCATTTGCAGAGAATTAAAAATATCATTAAAATCATAATTAAATGGTAAATTTTCTTTTATATAATTAATAATCTCTTCTTTTTCATAATTATCTAATGGCTTTTGTGGATATTTTAAATTAAAATCAATAAGTATTTGTGATCTTCCTCCCCTGAATCCTTCAGACCAAAAAGTAACAAAATTTAGTTCATCTTCACTTTCAAATAGGCAAACTCCAGGAAGAATAATTTTTCCAAGTTCTTCTTCAATAGCATCATAATCATATTTAAAAGAATTATAATCTGAATAATTTATTTGCCTATTTTCATTAAATATATTTCTTTCAGAAAAAGTATATATAACATCAATTAAATCTATATAATTTGATTTGTCAAATCTTTCATCTATCAATAAAGTTTGTTCAGGCTTAGCATTTTGAACTGGAACTTTTCTTTTAATATTATTAACATAATAATGTAATATTCCTTCTAATCCATTTGAATCAATTATTCTCTGCAAAAATGTGTTTTGCCAAGAAATGAAATTTTGACATGCTGATGCAATATACATTCCAAATCCAAGTTCCCCATTATCATTCAAAAAATATATTACTGGGTCTTTAGAACTTAAAGTTTTTACAGGCATTTCATCTCTGCATTTATATTTTATTGCTGAACTTTTAATTTCATTCCAAACCTTAATAAAATTTTTGAATAATTTTTTAAATTTATCATCTTTATAAATTTCTTCATTTTCTAAAATTCTAGTTTTAGCATCATCTCTTGATATTTTGAATGAATAATTTTCTACCATATAATTAGTAAATTCATTAAATATAGGTAGATACTTTATTTTTTTAATTTCAGGATGATCTGATAATAAAAGATTTAATAAAGGATAATTTTCTTTTTTATCCATATGATAAATTAAATCTTCTTTTGTTTTATATTTTGTTAAGTAGAAATATTTAAACATAGGATAATCTTTTTCAGAATAAATATCTTCAGTTATTGGAATTATTTCTGTAATTATTGTTTTCATATCATAATTGTCAAGTTCTAATTGTTCTTTATTTTTTTCATTATAACAATGACTAAATTCAGGATAAAATTTTATACAATTTTCTATTAATTTTTCAACTTCATTTTCTAAATTCTTCCTTTCATTTTCTTGTTCAGAAAAATGATATTCTTTTATTAATTTCGATAATTTTTTGAATATCATATTCATAAAAATTTGAATAGAATTAATGTTTTTTTTTTGTAGTGATTCTTTTAATAAATTCCAGTTAATTTCAATTATTTTTAAAATATCCATATCTTCAATAAGACTTTTCTTCATATTTTCTTCAGAAATATATTCTAGGCAATAACCATAGAATAAATGACTATAAGCAATGAAATTTAATAATCTATATCCTATAATAGATAAACCTCTAACTTTTTTATTTTGAGTTTTGAAATAATCAAATTTTATTTTATTAAATCCTATACCTGATTTTTTTCTTATTGGTTCAATTACTTTACTAATATAGTTATCAAATAAAATATTAGGGATATTCTCATCACAATCTTTCCATTTATTCATTTGACTATTTTTCTGTTCTTCATTTTTGAAAATTCTATAATAGCCATCTCTTAGAATCATACCATGATTTGGAGGTCCTCTATTAGGGACTTTTTTAGGTCCCCAACCTAATTTTAAACTACAAACAGGGCAATTAAATGTATGGAATTTAGTTGGAAAACCACAAGGAAGCATATAATAATAATAACCACAACTACAAACATAACATCCACAATCCTCTCCATATTTATTAAAATGTTCAGATATATCAACCAATGTATTTAGGTGTAAATCATCAATTCCATCAATACCAGGAATATATGATTTATTTATTAAATCAAATCCATCTTTTTTGAAGAAACATTTAAATAATGAATTTTCATCTTTATTATCATTATCTAAAGTACTAACACAATATCTAAAACCATATAATAGCATTTCAAATTTTTGTTGATCTAATATTTCATTTTCTTTGGCCAATTTGGACCTTATTTTTTCCATATATATATGATCATCATAAAATAAATATAATAAATTATTTAATTCCTGATTCAGTGGATAATTTGTACTAAACAATGATTTTATAAATGAAGAAAAATTCTGATATTCATCTTTATCTGCAACATAATTTTTTAATGATAAATTTGATATAATTTTATTTATTGAAATTATTAAAAATATATCTAAACCATTTTTTTTAATTAAATCTGCCATTTCTTTTGTAGCAGTATTAAATTTAATATTTCTAATCATTTCAAATGATTTATAAATTTCCATATATTTTTGAAAATCATTTTCATCATCTAAAGGTAAAAAGAAATATGTTAGCATTATTTCATCTTTTTCTCTATATAAAGATGGAAAATCATTATAAAATTCAATGCCATTTGCCTTATAATTATAATTTTTGAATTGTTCAAAATTATTATTCATATAATAATAAAAAAGTTTAAAGACATAAATCTTTATCACATTTCCAAAGTTTTTATTATGTATTCCTTGGATTACCTTCATTATTTCTTTAATACTTCCTATTTGTTCATGTTTTTCTTTAATGAAAAATACAACTTTGCTTAAATACATTTTAATATATACTATAGAATATAATTTACATAAATGAATATTTTGATTATTATTATTCTCACCATCTGTGGAAATTGAATCCAAAAATTCAATTGTTTGTTTAAATATAGTAAGCGAATTATCAAAAATAATTCCTGTTTCATTTATAAAATTAGTATTTTTATTATCCTTGAAATATTTTGGATATAATTGCTCTTTAGTTTCTCTTCTTAATTTTGGTATATATTTAAAATAATATCTTACTTTTCTTTCAATAATATTCATTATTATTTCATCCAAAAAGTTATTTTGAGTATTATTTATTTTTCTGAATATTTGAGAATTTTCTTCTTTTATCAAATCTAAATTATTTTCCATCATTTCAGGATTTGAATCTATTACATTTTCTAGAATAACTTTAATTATTTGTGAGCTGTTTATAATAAAATCATTATTTTCCAAAATTTTTTTTAATAGCAATTCTCTAAAATCATTATAAGTAATTTTAATAAATTCATTCAAAAATATAAAACTTAATAATTTATAAAAATTGAAATTATTATCTTTATTCCAAATTTCTTTATATAAAAATTGGTAAAATTCATTTAAATTATCACATAATTTTCTTTGCCATTTATTATTATTATTTATAGTTTCTTTTGCAAAATAATTAATTATTTTTTTTATATTTTCTTTATTGGCTTTATTATTATAATAAAATGCATCAATTAATTTTACAATTTGTTGTAAAGAGAAAACTTCTTTTGAACGTAAATTTAAATTAGTTTCTAATTGTAATGCACTTTGAAGAATTTCTTTATCTGTACTAATTAATTCAAAGAAATCATTATTAGGTAATTCATATATCTCCTCTTTTGATGTCAACACTCTAAGTATTGAATCTAATGATAGGAAAAAAGCTTCATTTACTATAGCAGTATATTCTGGATTTCTTATAGATATTTCATATTTAATTTCTTCTTCATCAATTATTTTTTTTATCAATTCAAAAAGATCTAAATTTAAAATATTCATATTTAATTTTAAAAATATTTTTAATAAAGAAGAAATTTCATCTCTATAACTTTGTGTCCAATTGATTATCTCAGCCAATTGTTCTATAACATCTTTTTCTTTTTCTTTTTTATTTTTTTTCATATAATACAAAAATTTTTTATTTCTTAAATCAATTATATAATTTAAAAATTTTCTTACTTTATCAATATCTATTATAATTATTTTTTCATTAATTTCATCTTCTTCATTTTTTTTAGAATTTTTTTCAATTTTTAAATTATTATTAATGAACAAAGTATAATAATCATTTATTAATAAATTATATAATTCTTTATTTTCTTCTTTATTATCATTTAAAATTTTCTCCAAAAACTTTTCTTTAATAATTAAATTAATTGAATAATCATTATATTTTTTTAAATTTTTTATATATTTATTTAGTTCATCTTTTATTTCTTCTCCTTCTAAATAATTTCTTAAATTACTTTCATTTATCCAATAATTCTCAGTAATATTATTTCTTATATATTTTAATATTCTATTAAAAATAGGCTTTATTCCTGGTATTTTTAATCCTAGAATAATATCTATTTTATTTGCTCTTGGTTTTTCAACAATCCTAATTTTATCATCATTTAATATTAAATTATCTAGATATAATTTTATAATTTTTTCTATCAAATCGTTATTTAGTCTTTTCTTAGTATTAAAATTATTTTTATTTGAAAACTTATTATTATCCTTTTCTTTATTATCATTTAAATTATTTACATTTGAATTATTATT
>JAJJLC010017600.1:0-15656 GCA_023806825.1 Ophryoscolex caudatus
AGAGCTTGATTCCATGAGATTTTATATTATTTTATTATTTCTTCTTGTACAAGAATAATTATTTGATAAAATTTATTTAATATAAAAAATTTAAATTGATTAAAGAGATTAGCCATTAAATTCATCATAGTAATGGAAATTTTTCCTAAAAGAATAATTTGCTAAGATTTTTAACAAATTAAAGGGTTAATAATTTTATTTAAATAAATTTTTCATTTTTCTTTTTCTTCACTTTCCTTTTTTTTATTTTTTAGAATTCTAGAATATTGAATATGAATTATAATGTGTTTTTGAATTAAGTTTTTTTCAAAAATATTTTTTGAGCAAAAGGGAGATTAATTATTAAATTATTAGGGCAAATCATTAATATCTATATTAGAATAATCTTTTTAATAATATGAATATTTTTCAGGATGAAATATAATTTATCCAAAACTATTTTGAATGAATTGTTAAAAATATTCAGAAGAGTTTTGGAAATATTTGATTTTTTTGAAATTTATTTTATTTAAATTATGATAAAATATAAATTAATATTAAAATATCTTATAAAGATTTTATTAAATTTAAAAAATATTAATATCTTTTATTCTTAAAAAAATATTTTTCCTTTAATTTAATAAGTTTATAAGTAATAAATAACTTAATTAAATACCTATAAATATATATATTTTTATTTTTATAAAATAAAAAACAATAATGATTGTTTAAATATTATTATAATTTATTCTAATAATCAATTTCTTCATCTTCACTATCAGAATTAGGATTAGGCTCTGGTTCTGGTTCTGGTTGATTAAAAATTGTTAAATTTATAGGATTTGGTTTAGGAGGATTTACTGGTATTGTGTGGTTAATATCATCAGGAACAGGATTTGTTTTTTTTTTAATTTTATCTAATTCACTATTATCTCCTCCTAAATAATCATATAATTTTAATGAATGACAAATTAAAATATCTATATCCCCAAATATTTGATTTACTTCTTCTTCTATTATTTCACTCTCTGCAAAATTAATAGGCCATAATTCTATTTTAATTAAATAATTTTTTAATTTATTTTTTGGATTTATATTTTCATCGCTTTTACCAGATAAATACCTAGTTATAAGCCTTCTTATTGCAGAACATAAATGAATCTTTTTTAAAATAATATTATTATTATCTTTAGAATTTTTATCATTAATTTCATCAAAAAATGAATTTACTTGAATTTTTATATTTTCATTAATATCTTCTAAATATTTATTATCTAAATTATTTCTAATAATATCCCAACAAAACATTTCTATAATGTCATTTATATTTATTAAACAATTAATTGTAAAACTATCATTATTATTTTTATCATTTTTCATATTTTCATTCATTGTTTTAAAAAAATCTTTAGTCATTTCACCAGATGGTATATTATCAATATTTTTAATGACAGAATATATGGTTTCATTTATATCAGGACTTTTATCTAAAATAATATCTATTAAATATTGTAAAGAAAATAAAAAGTTTTTTATATTAAACTTATTATTGTTTTGATTTTCATTAATATAAATAATTATATTCTTTAATTCATTTTCTGTTAATTCTCTTTGTAAATATTTTTCCATAAAATTAGTGATTCTATCTCCTTCAAAGCATTCATATTGATATTTAACTTTTCTAAATTCTGATTTGAAACTTCTTATTTTTGGTAAAATACTATTTGCTAATTCATCTTCAATTTCATCATAGTCATAAATTATTTTATTTTCTTTTCTGTATGAATTATTCAAAATAACTTCCAATAAATTTATATTATCTTTTTCATTATTATCTTTTGATTTATCATTTTCAATACCAAATGAAGGCAAATTTAATATTTGTTCTTCTTCACAATCCTGAATCATTATTTTAGAATTAAAACTATCTTTATAGTATTTCAAATGTTCATTTGATGAATTAATTACAACATTAATAAATGAATTTTGCCAGTCTGCCATTTCTTTATATATAGCTAAATATACAAGTCCAAATCCCATTTCTCCAGAATCAACACATAAGTCACTCAAATGTAAATTCTTGATATCTAACTCATAATACAAATCCCCAAATTCATGACATCCTTCCTGCTTTATATGAGGCCTTATTTCTTTATATATTTTAATAAATTCATTTAATAAATTATAAATTTCATTATTTATTAATTCATCTTTTATTAAAATTTCTTTTGCTTCTTCTCTAGAGTATTTGAAACTAGCATAATTAATCATTTCATTGCAAACTTTATTTATTAAAGGTAATTTTTTCATTAGTTTTATTCTCTCTTGTAATTTATCATCATTTATTATTGTATTAAGTATTGGATATTTTTCTTTATTTTTTTCTTTTGAATTAAATTTTAATTTGAAATCTTCTTCTCCTGGAAATTCTGAAATATAAAAATATTTTAATTCTTTTAATTCAGGATATTTAGTAAAAGGATATATTTCTTGTATTATTGCTTTTGAGGAATTTGGATTAATCTTTATTATATCTTCATTTAGTTTCTTATATTCTTTTATTAATTCTTTATTTTTAATTTTATTTGTTATTATTTCATTTATTTCTTTCTCAAATTGTATTGCCTCTTCTTTTGTTTTAAAAATAGGACAATTAATAAATTTATTTATAATTTCATCAAATATTAAATTTAAAAATAATTCTACATCTAATTCTCCTCCTAGGATTTCCTTCATAAATTCCCAATCTTTTTCTATTATATCAAAACAAGTCATTGATTCTATAACGTATTTATTTATATTTTTGTCTTTAATATATTCTTTTATATTTGAATAAAATAAAAATGAGTATAATATAAAATTTAAAAATCTATAAGTAATATTACTCATTTCTCTCACTTTTTCTTCCTTTTTTAAAAATAAAACTTTATTTACAGGTTTAAGTCCTTTTATCAAATCTTTTTTTTCTATATTAATTTCATTTTCTAATTGCGCTAAATATTTATATGGAACTTCTTTGTCTGCATATGAATGATTAATTTTATTAAGTCTTGTTTCTTCATCAAAAAATATTCTTATATGCCCATCTCTACGAACTAAAATATGTTTCTTACCCCCTATCTTTTTTCTACAAATAGGACAATCAAATTCTTTTGTTGGAAAAGTACACTTATCTATAGTATAATGATATCCACATGAGCATAAGTATGCCCCATATTTTAGAGGTTCTTTTGTTAAATTTGTTTTAATTTCATCAAAATTTTGTATTTTTAAATTTGTATTTTGAAAATTTCCAGGAATAAAACCTTTATCGATTATTGATAATACATTTTTTGTTAATAATTTGAAATATAATCCTTCTTCATTTATAATTTTTTGTTCTGAATTTATTATCATTGAAAATATAAATCTTAATGCGAATAAAATTATTATTATTTTTTTCTCATCTTTCTTTCCTTCTAAACCTATTTTTTTATTTATTTTTTCATTAATTTTTTCACTTTCAAAAAACAATATAATAAAA
This sequence comes from Ophryoscolex caudatus, assembly GCA_023806825.1. Classification (NCBI taxonomy): domain Eukaryota; phylum Ciliophora; class Litostomatea; order Entodiniomorphida; family Ophryoscolecidae; genus Ophryoscolex; species Ophryoscolex caudatus. Next base: position 3,503 of record JAJJLC010017600.1, read on the forward strand.
TCAAGAATATCTTTGTCTGATATTTTATTATTTTTAATTAAATACTCTTTTATTGACATTATTAAATTTTTATAATTATTTTTTTTTTCAATATTTTCTTTTTTAGAATCGGTACAATAGTATAAAATTAAAAGATTTGACATAAAGGTATATAAATATTCATAAGATTTATTTTTTAAGAATAAATTATTAAAAATTTCTTCATTTTTTATTAAATTATTTTTAAATAAAAGTTCATTATAATAGGAATTTTCCTTTTTTGTAATATCTAACAACAAAATTGGAAGATATTTTAAAGATTCTAGGCCAATTTTTATTTCTTTTTTATTTTTTTTAAATCCAAATATATCATCATTATTATTTGAAATCTGATTATTATAATAATCATTAAATTCTTCCCAATTATTATGCTTTTTAAAAAGTAATTTTAGACAATAATAAATAATAGTTGTATCTCTTCCTTTTTCCTTTGGATTTTTTGCAAAAAGAATTTCATTCACTTCTTCTCTATCTGAAAAATGTTGAAAACTATTTTCATCATATAATACATTAATATAATAGCTTAAATATCTTTTTATATATGCAATACAATAATAATAAAATATATTATTTAACTTTACTTGTTTATAATCTTCAATCTGATAAAAATTATTTATGGCATAACTTAAAAAGACTTTTGAAGTATTTCCACATAGATCTTGATATTTATCTTTATTATTTTCTTTTTTAAAAATTTTTTTAAAGTAATTATCGCATATAATTTCAAATCTATAAAGAAATAATTCATTCAATTTTTGATCATTTTTATCATTAATAAATTTTGTAATAATATCATCTTCTTTAAAATGCTCCTCAAATTTTAATTTATTTCCATCTTTTAAAGGTTCCAAAGTTGAAAATTTAAATATTTGTTGCATTAAAGGATAAGAGTATTCAATTAATTTATCATGATTTAAATTATTATTAAGTAAAAATTCAATTCCTTTTTTCTTCAAATCTTTTGAACTTTTACTTTTATAATAATTTAATAATATTATATTCATCAAACGACTATTTTCATCCAAATTTTCTCTAAAAATTATGTTCAAAGAAGAATTTTGCTCATTTAAAATATTAATAAATTTATCTTGTTGATTATTCATTAAAAATAAATTAGATAAATTTATAGATGATGTTTTCAAAATTGATAGATCTTTTGATTTTAACAAAATTTGAGATATTATTTTGGTTATTATATCTAAAGTAAATATTTCTTTACTACATAATAAAAATCTTTTTTCAAGTTTTAATAAATTTTGAGAAAAATATATGATTGAATTAAAAAATTGAGTTTTATTTATATAATCACAATCTTTATCAATAATAATTTCATATATTCTTTCTTTCAATTTTATACATATAGATTCAATTATATAAAAAAAGCAAAATTTATTAATTCTACTATAATAAGGATTTCTTTTAGACTCTTCCATTTTAATTTTTTTTTCCTCAATCACTTGCTTTATTTTGTCATAAAGAGATGGAATAAATTCTAATAAAAAAAGATATAATTCTAATATCATATATATTTCTTTTGAATAACTTTGTAAAAAGTTTATTATACTTATAAATTTGTTTAAATATATATTATCTCCACTATTTTTTTCATTTATATCATTTATTTTATTTTCTTCTTTATCTTTATTATTATTTTCTTCTTCTTCTTTAATTAAATCTAAAAAGGATGGATATAATTTTATTTTATTATCATCTTCTTCAAGAAATGACATATCAAAATTATTATTCATTCTTGTTCTGAATCTCAATTGAATTAATAAATTTAAAAGTTGTGATATAAAAAGATATTTTGATTTTAATTTATTATTTTTTTTCATAAAAATATAAAAGCAATCTTCAAATAGATTTAATATTAAATCTTTATTTCTTGAATTAAATATATCTAATAACATTTTATATTTACATATTTCTATTTTTTTATCATTTTCTAAATATACTTCATTTTTGAACAATTCCACTCTTAAATTATCATCTAATTTTTTCATTTCATCTTTATAATTATCTAATTCTTTATAAATATTTATATCTTTTATAACAGTGAAATAAAAATGATCCTCTTTTTCTAAATATTTATTAGCAATATTATTTTGAACATATACAAATAATGAATTAAAAAGTTGATCCGTAAATGGAAATTTTTGGTCTATTAATACTTGTAAAATCATTTTTTTATTCAAATTTTTATTTTTCCAATTAAGTTTATTGTTTTCTTTATTATTTATTTTTGAAATAAAATTATATATATAATTTTTAATTATTTCATTTTGGCATAATTTTTCATTATTTGAAACAGTATTTATTATTTGTTCTTTTTCTAAAATAATTATAATTATTCTTAAATTATCAAAAACTAAAGTATTTATATAATTAAATAATTTTTTCATAAAATCAGTTTCTTCTAATTCATTATTATTATCATTTAATATTTCTTCATTAAATAATTTAATAGTAAAGTCTTTATCATTTTTTATTATATTAGCTAAGCAATTTATTAAAATATTTTTCAAATAAGTACTATTTTTTATTAAATAGCTCAATGTCATATGATATAATAAATTTTGATGATCATTATTTATAAATTTAAAATCAAAATATCTCAAAATATTATCAATATTATTAACAATCATTGTATCTACATCAAATAATTTATTAGTTATTACATCTTTATTATCTGATACTAGAATTTCAGGGAAATTCTTATATATGTTGTTTAGGTTACTAATCATAATTTGGGGACAGTTTAGTAAAAATGATACATAATTTTTATTTTTTGAATTTTTATTTAAATATATAACAAAGATTACAATTTTAGATAGCCAATAGAATGCTTTTTTACCAATATTTACCCTATAATCATTTAATAAATAATATATTTCATTTAACTTATTAATTTCTTCTTCTTTGAATTTTAATATTAATAAATTGTTAACTGTTTTATTTATTTTTTCTTCTTCATAAATAAAATTAACTATTTCTTTATCTATTTGATCCATTGATGTTATAGTGCTTATACTTATTTCTTTTGTTGTCTCTTTAGAAAATTTTATGCCTGAATTATTTAATATTATTTCTTTTTCATCAGGAAATATATCATCAAAAATTGATGAAAAGGTATATACAATCGATGTTTCATCTTTTAATTTCTCTAAATAATTATTGATATTATGACAATATTTGTTTTTAAATTCTTTATAAATACAATTATAATAAAAAGGATAATTATTTATAAAGCCAAATTTAGTAATTAATATCATTAATTCTTCATTAAAACAAGGTGATATTTTTTCTAAAACAAAGCTAATAAATTGTTCTTTGTTTATTTTATTATCATTATTAATGATATTCTGATTTAACTTTTTAGAAGCAATATAAACTAGTCCTTTTATTTCTTCAAATTTAATAAAATTCATATATTTTTTGAATTTTTTTTCTACATTTATTTTTTCTTTTAAATCAAATTGGATATTATTAATTTGCATTAAAGTATCATATATTTCTTCAGATAAATCAATTAACTCTTTGCTTAATAAATTTGAAAAATTAATTATATGCTTTTCAAATCTATTTAAAAATGGAGGTTCCTGATTTTCAATTTCATTTTTCTCTACTAAAACAATTGCTTTAAACTTATCATTGACTAATGAAAGAGACTTAGATTCTCCTAGATGTACAAATTTTTTTCCATTCAAATCTATAAAGCTTTGATTAAATAATTCATAAAGGGCAGGATATACTGATTCTAAATCTTTTAGTATTAAAATTTTTTCTGTTTCCATTTGATATTTTATCCTATTTAACATTTGATTAGAATATGAAATATTATTTTTATCTGCTTTAAATTTACTTCCACAATAATATTTTTTAAATATTTCTTTTTTTGGAGTATCATTCACTAGGATTATTCCTTCTTTACTTTTATGTTTATTTTCATTTTCATCAATAGACATTTTTTTTTCACATTTTAAGTTATTTTTATCTTCGCTTATTTCATCCAAAATATAATTTAATAATTCTTGACTTAAATAACTATCAGTAATTAATAAAAGATATCTACTTGTTTTATCATTTAAATTCTCTTTTATACAATCCATAATATTAAATTTATCATTATTCTCCAAATAATTATTGTTTTCAAAAAAATAAGATTTAAATTCCTCAATTGAATTTTCTAGTCCACCAAAATTTCTCATAATAATAATTTCACAAATTCTATTTAAAGTTTTATTTTTATTTTCTTCATCTCCTTCAATTTCAAATTTATGTAATATATTTTTCTTTTTAATAATTTCTTTCATAAATGATTTTATTAAACTATAAAAATCTCTAGATCCATGGAAATATTGATCTTTATCATTTTCCATCTTTTTCTTATTAATATATTTATAATAAGCTTTTGATAATCTTATAATAATATCTCCAAATTTTTGACTATAATTCTCTCCTTCTTCTTCATAAGATTTAGAAATTTCTAAACCAGTTTTAATTAGATCTTCTTCATCTGGATCTTGTACTACATTATATACAACTCTATTCATTTTAGAAGCATCAATAAACCAATTTGAAATACCTACAAAAGAAACTTTATTTTTTTCTTCTTCTAATTCAGAATGAATCACTTTCAAAGGATTATTTTCACTTATTTCTGCTAATCCCATTTCATCCATAAAAACAACTACAATTTTATCATTTAAATTATTTTTTTGATTATCTCTTCCTTTTTTAAAGATTTCAATTATTTCATTAGATGTTGTATTTAATGATCCTTGAATTTTGAAAGCAGTTATTTCTTTTTGTTCTTTACAAAAAAGTGACTTTGATGCTGGTCCTTTCATTGAATTTTGTAAAATCTGGAAGCTTAAAGTTTTACTTCTACCTGGCTTCCCTAATGTTATTATAGGAACTTGATTAATTATACAAAAAAATAGAATAAATATATTTTCTTTTAAAGTTTTATTTTTTGCTATTCCTTGTGGTATTTCAAAATTATTTAATAAATAATCTTCTTCCAATGAAGGTAATTTCAAAAAGTCACCATCATTAAAATATTTTTTTTCGTTAAATTTATTTTCTAATTCTTTTCTTGATTCCTTATCTGGAAGCCTTAAATAATAGCATATAAAAAGACTTAAATTTATTGCTGAATAATAAATATCTATTTCATTCTTTGATTTATAATAATCAAAAATTTTATTTTCCTCAAATGAATTTTGAATTAAATTTTGATTATTTTTTCTCTTGATTAAATAATCAGCAAAGAATTCAAAAAAAATATTAAATCTATTTACCTCTCTTAAGCTAACAATTGAAACATCATTATTTTTCTTCATATAATTTTGGCAGAATTGAACACATTCTTTTTCCATATTAATTAAATTTCTTTTTTCTTTCAATAAATTTTTATTATTTACTTTTTCAAATAATTTATCTGCAGTTCCAATTATCATACTTTCTATATATTTTAATTCATCAATTTCTTTTAAGCTACCAAAATTAAATACAAAATTTAATAAAGATAATGGTAATGGATTTACAGTATAAACTAAATTTTTTTTTTTATGATTTTTTTTGTATAAAAAATTAAAAACATTATTAACTTTTTCCGACACTCTATATGGATTACATGCAGCAATAAAAATATATCTTTTATCAAGAGGATTTCCATAATAAGAATTTTTACAAAAAATTTCACTTAATAATCCCATTGAATTGCAAGTATTTATTTCATCAAAAAATATCCAAATTTTTCTATTTTTTATTTCTTCTTCATAACTTTTATAAATATCCTCAATTTTATGCTTTTTTAAATATGCTTTTTTATTTTGTTCAGAAAGATTACCAAATTCCTCCTTCTTTTTTTTAAGCAATTTTTTATCCTCAAATTTTACATCTTCATCTACTACTTTAATAAAATTAATTATATCTTTATCTGTAATCCCAGCATGGATATTCATTTTTTTTATATTTGCTATTCCTTTATTAATAAGCTTAGATGCCATTTCTATTAAAGTTGTTTTTCCACATCCTGTTTCTCCCATCAATATTACTGGTATTTTTACTCTTATTCTCATTAAAATTAATACAACTTTAATAAAATTATCTGGAGTATATACATATGAACCTATTATTTCTTTTAATTTATTTTCACTAATTCCACCCACATTTAAGAAACTTAATAAATTATTTAAAATTTCATTATTATTCAATTCTCTAAAATTTTTTAATTTTTTTTTATCTTTTAAAGATATATATAATTTTTCCAAAGTTTTATATTCTTGTTCTTTTTCTGAACAAGTTGTTATAATTGTTATACTACCTCCATCTTCATTAAAAACTATTAAACTTGGCTTAATTTTATCAAATGAAACTGAGCTTATTTCAACGCTTAAATTTTTATTTATCATTTTTTCTTTTTCTTCATCAGTCTCTTTCATTAATTGTTGATTAATTTTTTGATTTTTTATAAGATTTTCATAAGGACCAATAAGGAATAATTTAGTTACTTTAATTAATGATTGTATTATAAATTTTCTTAAATTCTTTAAATTTAATTCATCATCTTCTCCCAATCCAGAAGCTTTAGCATTATTAACTAAAGATTCTACAGTTATTCCTTGACAATTTGAAAATTTTAAAAATTCATCTGCTAAAACCTTCAAAAAGATATTAATCTGATAGTAATTAGGATTTTCAATATTTATATCTTTTAAATACTTGAAAATTATTTGTTGACATTGCTCATTTGATAATATTATATTCAATTTTTTAATTTCAGATTGTTTTTTTAAAATATCATTTGATTCAAGCATTGTTATTATTTTGGATACTATATTAAGCTCATTAGAAGGATTTAAGCTATTAATTTTTTCTAAATTTTTTATTTTAAATTTTGATAATATTGGAATTTCTTTAATATAATCTGTAAAATCATTTGGAACTTCAATAATTATTTCAACATTTTTTCCAAAAAATTTTGCATTCTCATTTAAATCACATTTCCTTAAAATCAATAATTTAAAAAAAAATTCATTTAAAAATTTTATTTCAGTTGTCTGAATTATATCAAAATGTATTACATATTTATTATTAATATCAGAAATATCTTGTAATTTTTCTAACCTTTCAATTAAATCTTCTCTTTTAAATTTTCCTCCTAATGGGAAATATATATAATTCATTATTTTTTTAGTTTGTAATATTTCATTACTTTTTTCTTTTTTTATTAACTCACTCTTACCTAATCCACAATTATTTGAAGTTAGTACAGTAACATTATATTTATTTATATTAACATTATCGTAGGTAAATTCATATTTAAAACAACTTTGATTTGGAAAAACTTGAACATTTTTCATTTTTAATAATATCTTATGGAGATCATCATCTTTTCCACTAAATATAATCAAAAGACAACTCTCCATCTTACTTAAATATTCTTTTGGTAAATTTTTAATAAATTGAATGAAATATCTTCTTAAAACATTATTTAATGAATCAACATTAACCATACAAAATAAAGCATTAAATTCACAAAGAAAGCATCTTCTCAAAAAGCTTTCTAATTCCTCAATAATTAAGTCTTTGGAACAATATAAAAAACAACTATTAATTGGCAGATTTCTTGTCATATAATAATAAGCACTTAAAGATTCTACTTCTTGATTTGTATTTGATATATGGAAAAATATACCTTTATTTTCATTATTTTTTTCTTCTTTTTTTTGAATATCAACATTTTTAGAATGAAATGGCTTATTATTATTTATTATATTTAACTCATAAATATCTCTATAAGACTTTTTATTAAAATTTAGCTGGTTTTCAATATATTTATGAATCTGGTTAAGAATTAAAGAATATTTTTCATATTCAGAAGTTTCATCTAAATTAATTTCATTAGCATTTACCTTTAATTCTTTTATAGTATTATTGAAAATGGCTTTAAATAATTCAAGATTTTTAATTTCTTGATTATTAATAATATTATTGTATATTAAAAAGAGTTGCCTACCATAAAAAAATCTTATTATATTTTCTTTTTTATAAGAATCAATTAATTTTTTATTAACCTGATTGTTTAAACTGGAAAAATTATTAATTAATTTTTCCATTTCCTCCTCATTTTCTTTATAAAACCATTTCATTTCTGAATTCTCAAAAATAATTTTAACTTCAAAATTATGTGGATATCCTCTAGAATGAAGTTCATTAAATATATTTATAAATTGCTTTATACTTTTAAAAAACATTATATATTTATCAACTAAATCTTTATATATTTCTGGTATTTTTGCTATATATACTCTTTGAAAAATTGATTCTAGTTTCTCTATAAATGTAAATAAAACTGAATTTTCTTTTTGATTAAGATTTTGGTATGACCCTTCAATTGAATAGCTTTTTTGATTTTTTTTTAGTCCAATAGTAAAATCTGATTTTTTCATAATACCTTTAATTGTAATTATACAAGTTTCAGTATGGTTTAAGTATTTATTAAATAATGTTTGAATTGAATTATATTTTATAATATAATTGAATAAACTTCTATCATATCTATCCCTATTTGAAATAGATTGAATTATTTCATCAACAAAATTTACAAAACAATTAATTTTTTCTTTTTTATTAATTATTTCTTCAAAAAGTTCTACTGTTTTAATAAAATTACTTATATCTTCTTCAATAAGAGTTTCCTCATCACTTTCTAATAAAAATTCTTTTAAACTTTTTACTTGTTCTAATTTTTTATTTTTAATAAATTTTATACTTTCAGGATATTGATATATATATATAAAAAAATTATAAAAATTCTTTTTTTTTTCTTGGTTATCAAAAATATTTTTAAATATATTTTCAATATCTTTATTTATTTTATGAATTTCTTCAAATTTAATTTTATCTTTATCTTTTATTATTTTTTTATATTTTATTAAATTATTATAAAGATTATTATCTTCATTTTTATTGAAATTAAAATCATTTTTAAATATATCAAATAAATTTAATAATCCGCATATAATTGAAAAAAGAGATTGATTCTCTATTAATATTGAAATTCTTTCAATAAGAAAATTTTTAAATTTAAAATCAAAAATTTCAAAATAGTTTAAAAGCCAATCTATTTCATTTATTAGTAAATCCTTATTTTGATATCCTAATTTAATTAAATACTTTATTTCATTAATTTTATTTAATTGTTCTTCAATTTTTTTTTCATTATTTACAAATATTTTTTTAATATTATTAAAATTAAATAAAGTTACTTCTACACATTTTTTACCATCAATATAAAATCCTTTATTTGTATTTAATATATCTAAAAATACTTCTGAGTTTTTTAATTTTAATATACTTTCAGAAGTTTTTATATCTTTTTCATATTTAGAAAATTCTTTAATTCCTTCTTTTGAATTTAAATATATCAATTTAGAACTAAAAATTTTTTTATTAAATTCAGAAAGTTCATTACTAGTATCTATTTTATTATTACCAATTAAGTCGTAATATTCTCTTAATTGCTCAATTAATGATATATTTTTTTTCCATTCTTTATATATACTATTTATATTGTCTAATATTAAATTTGCTTTCATATTATAATCTTCAAAAGATAAACATTTTATAATATACTTCAATCTAATAGATATTTCATTTTCAATAACTTTAAAAATACTTTTTACTTTGAAAAAGGTTATATTCAAATCTTGGAAATCTTTCATTAGAGTTTTACATACATCTATTGTATTCTCCCAATATGTAATATCCTTATAATTTTCATTATTTAAGTGACTATAATATGTATTATCCAATAATAATCCAAATAATTCAAATCTTAAACTTTTTTCTACAAAAAAATCATCATAATTAATTGAAAATTGTTCAATTTGGGATAAAAGTGATTTTGATATTAATTTATTAGGTTTTATTACTTTTTTTAAAAATTTATCAATAATATTATTTATTATTACTTCTTCATTATTTATACTTTTATTAAAAAATATAATATTTCTTACCAAAGAATCAATTATTTTTAAATTCCAATTTTTTTCTGAAGAATCATTTAATAAAATGATATATAGTTCTATAGAATATTCTCCTATATTTTTATTAATTATTTGAATAAAATTATTTATATAATGAATTGTTTTTTTATCAACCATTATATCAAAAAAGATTTTTACTCCTTTTATAAAATTAGGAAATTGATTTTTATTAAAATTTTTGATATTTTTTTTTAACCATTCAATAATTATATTTATTGTTTCTTTATTATATTTTTCAGGAGGTAATATTTTAAAAAATATTTCAAAATATTTAATTTCATTTATAATATCAGAAAAATATCCAATATATTTAGTTAAATTTTCTTCAAAAAAAGAATAAATTTTATGTCTTTTGAATTTTTCCAAAAATTTTTCATCCATTAATTCAATTTGAAAATATTTTATAATTTTGAAATTTTTATTTTCATGATTTCTATATTCCTTATTGCTGTAATATTCATCCCATTCAAGAAAAGAAAATAAAAAATCATTTGAATAATTACCACTATTTATAACATTCCTTCCTATATTATGAATACTTTCAATTATTTTTTTGGTAAAAGTTGGATTTGGAAAAAAATTTAATTCTTTTTTATATATTTTTTTTAATTTTTTTAAATTTTCAAAATTGTCTACATAAATATCAACAAAATAATTAAAAATTAAAGAAAAATCCAAAATAAAATTTTTTTTTTCTTCTTGTTTATTAATAAGTAATTTATATATTTCTTGAAAATTAAAAAATAGCATAGGATTTTTTTCTTCTAATAATTTTTCACTGGGTTGTAATTTTTCTTTTTTATCGGCAGTTAATACTATATAAATATAATCAAATTTATTTTCAATAAATGATATATAACTAATTAAATCATTTTTTTTATTTAATAAAGATATTAAATCTTTTCTAACATTAATTAATCTTTGCTTTTCTATATTTTCTATATTTTCATAAAATAATTGATATATAGTTATAAAGTTTTCTAATAAAGATCTATATTTTTGAATTATGGAAGTTTCTTTATTATTTTTATTACTTTTTTTTTCACTTATGTTTTCTTGTATTTCTAAAAAAAATTGATTATTTTTATCAAAAAAACTTTTTTTATCTGTATTATATAGATTTAAAATATTATTAAATTCTTCACTTTTAATTTCAAAAGGAAAATCATAATTATTTTTAATATAATTATCACAAAAATTAACTATCATTTTAGTACCAAATGCTAAATTAAAAATATAAACCATATCTGAAAATAAAACCCTATTTTCATTTTTTAAAGTTGATAAAAATTGTCTGACCAAATTTTGTTTTATATTTTCATTTTTATCTTTTTTAAAATAATCTAAATATATTTTTAATTTTTCAGTCTTTTTTAGAATTCTTGCAAATTTCAATTTATTGCTTATATTTTTATTTTCTTGACCAAAATTAGATTTAAAATCATTTAAAAAATTAAATTGGTAATCTATAATAATATCCAAATCATCAAATAGAACAATTTCTTTATCTAGATTTACACTAATTTCATTCAAATTCCAACTTTTTTGGGTATTTTTATTAGAAATTAATATTAAATTAATTTTTTTAATTTTTTCATTTAAATTAATTTGATATATAGATGTATAAAAATTAGAGTCATAATTTAATTTTATTTGAGTAAGTGCATTAATAGATATAATTTCCTGATTTTTTGACTTTAAACAATATAGATTATTTTCGAAAATATATCTATTAAAACAAGATATACAATAAATACTATATTTGATTTCTTTTTTATTTGGTGCTATTTCATTATTTATATAAATTACTGAATTATTGGGTTTTATTTGGCCTTCATTAATAATATTTTCTTCATTCACAGACATTTTTATTTTTTTATTATTAAAATTTTTAATAAATTAATTTAAAGACATAACATTATTTATTAATAAATATTAAATAAAAATAATTTTTATTAAATGATAATATATAATAATTATCTATAATATAAATTTAATAAATATTATTTAAAAGAATAAAAAAATAATTAATATTAAAAAAATGATTTTTATATAAT
>JAJJLC010017601.1:0-15476 GCA_023806825.1 Ophryoscolex caudatus
CACTGTGGTTTAAGATGATATATATAAATTAAATTAAAAATAATATTTTAAAATGTTAAAAAAATAAAAGAATATAGTATTTTCTTAAGAGAGTATTTTTTTATTATAATTTTATAGTAATAAAATATTAATTATTTTATTCAAAAGAAAATTAAGACTTAATATAATTAAATTAAAACAAAAAAATTATTATATTTAAAAAATAATATATTTAAAAAATATTATAATTATTAATAATTTCAATCCAGATAATTAATTAATAATAATCAAAAAAATCAATATTAATATTAATAAAGAAAGAAATAATAAACTTATTTCATATAATTGCAAATAGCAATTTTATAATTAAATATAATAAGGGGAATTTTTAAGTTCATCTTTGACTTCATGAGTTAGATTCTTACTGCTAAAGGCATTTGCAACTTCAGCATATTTTAAGGCTGCAGGAATTCTTACAGGACCAGGCCAATTCCAATAATAAAAGCTTTGTTTATAACTAATATCTTCAAAATCATTAATAGTTAAATTATCATTGTCATTATATATACATAAGAAATGAACAGGGGAGGCTGTACCTCTATCAACATCAGGGCATTGTAAATAGAATTCAAATAAATCTGGTGAAATTACATCTTGATCAATTACAGTTCCCATAGGTATATTTCTATATCCATTTGAAGAGTTTTCAAAAAATTTTAAATCAGTTTTTTTATTTACAGTAAACATGGTTAATTTTGGTTTATATCCATTTTCATATGGATTCTTATCAGTGATCCCACTAAGGAAATTCAAAATTTTTGGTAATTCATTTTTCATTATTTTTTCAATTTGTTTATCATTTCCTCCTTGCCTATAAATTATTACTGTATTTGGCAAGTGATTATTATTTACATTTCTGAAGTAATTCAATGCATTTTTTAATAAATTTTTTAATGTATCATCTTCAGGTAAATTTTTAGCATTTGCAAAATCAGTATAAAATCTATTGAATTTCCTATTATAGGAAGCTGATATGACATATTTATTACCTTCTTTTGTTTTCGAGGAATCTAAACCAATTATCATAGAAGGACCTGAATCTATACCTGGGCAAAAATGAAGACGGAATAATTCTCCTTGAGCTTTAACAACCATTTGATTTAATACTGCACTATAATAACTCATATTTTGCTTCTTCTTCCCTCCTCTGTTAGGATTCTCATCATGTAGCATAAATTGTGAAGATATTCCTCTTTCTGAATATAAGTAGTCTTTTATAAGGGGATATAAATTTTTTGTATTTCTATCTAATACAACAATAAGAATCCTTTTCTTTGGATCCAATTTCATTTGTTGTAGCTCATATAACAAATCCTGATTATTATTGCTATTAAGTTTTATCAATTCAGGGAACTTAAAATTTATACCAAATGAATTACATGCCTTACAAAATTGATCACAGTCATTCTTTGCAAGTCCTACTATATTATTGAATGTTATTAATGTGCAATTCTCACTATTAAAATCTACTCCAGCAATATCTTTCTTTTGTCTGAATCTTCCATGATTAATCTGTGGCTTTTCAGGTCTACCTCCTCCAAATTCTAGCTCAGGTAAGTTTAGACATCTTGCTTCTACTTCTACAAATCTATCACCAAAATTAATTCCCCATTCCTGCCTTACTTCATCAGGTGAAGGCAACTCTAAATTCTTGTTTTTTTTCTTTATTTGTTTTTTATTTGTTTGAGTCAGATAAGTCATCCCCTTTTCTATTTTTTTAACTTTTACAACTGGCTGAAATTTAGATTTAGCAATAATATCTGCCCTATCTTTTTCTTCTAGCTCATCAATACCTGTTAAATAAACTAATTCAGGTACTAAATATCTTCTTTTACTTTCTTCAGCTTTAACAGAGTCCTCATCAATAAATAATGGTTGTTCTTCATATCTAATATTTATTTTGTATTGATTTTGATAATAATTCTTTAAAGTAATAGTTAAAGTTTTACCATCAACATCAGTAAAATTAAGAGTAGTATTTTTAACATTTTTATCTGTAATTACTTCTCCAATTCTATATGCACGATAATTACCATATTGAGCCACAACAGTTTTTCCTTTAAAGAACTCTTTGATTTCTCTTTGACAATTTTCATCTAGCATATTACCCCTATATCTTTTTCCAAATTCAATCATTTTATCATAAGCTGTTTTACCAGTAATCATCTTATTCTTATCATTTATCCTTAAATAAAGTCCATTTTCAGTAATACATACTGCTGTAGAATATCCATGCCATATTTTCCCTTTTCCATCTCTGCCAAATGTTTCTACATCAAAATAGTCATAGAAAGATCTATCATCAAATTTGACTATATGATTATTTGAAAATATAATATTTTTTATCAAGGTTTCTATTAGATTTTTTATTTTGATATGATCTTTTGTTCTTGTTCTAATATTCCTGCAGTCGATAATATTTTTTGTTAGAACAAAAGATGCTTTATATAAAGTGGTTTCTACGGTAGTTTCTAAAACAATCTTTTCTTGCAAATTATCAGTGCAGACAAATAGAGTATCACCACCTTGTATATACTTTTGGAAATTTTTACGTAGTTCTGGCTTAATTTGTCGGAGGATTTTTTTTTTTAGGGGGAAATTGTCTTCTGCAATTTCAGGCTCGAAATGAATAGCATATTGCCTTATCTGATGTTTAGTTGAATCTAAAGTGATTTGTCTAAGGTTGCATATAACATTTGTTTTGTTATCTTTTTGTTGGGCCTGAATATCTCTTCTTGGCTTCTTTGGATATATTATCTGATTATTTTGAGTTTGCATTAATTTATTAATTGATATATTATTTTTTTGGTTAATTATATAGTAAATTACTACTACTGAACTAATATTATTCTTTTTTAATTTAAATAATAAATTAATTTTTTAGTTGCTGTATTATATTAATAATTGCGCATTTATATTTCTTATTCATTATTTTTTTTATGAATAATAAATAATATTTAAATAAAATTTAAAATTAATTGAAATTAATATTTGAATAATTTAAATAATTTAAATATATATAAATTATATTTTGTTAAATTTTTATTATTTTAATAATTTTGATAATACACATAATTTTATTTCATTTAATTATTTAAAAATGAAAAATTTAAATAATTTTATTTTAATATAATATTATATAAATATGAAATTAATTCTATTTCCAATATTTATTATCATAATTTTATTTAATAATATTTCATTACAAGATTTAGAACCTTTTACTCCAACTGAAATGATGTCTGTAGAAAAAATTTCTGCATATATATTAAGTCCTGATGGTAAATACATGATATTAGGTGTAAAAAAATGGAATCCCGATACTGGAAAATCATATTCTCATTTAAGATATAAAAATTTAGAAACAAATGAAACAAAAATAATAACTCCAAAATTAGAAGGCCAATCAGATTCTTCTCCTCAATTTAGTAAATCTTTTCCAGATTATCTTTTTTTCCAAAGATCTAATCAAAATATAAAAAGTTCAATATATTATATTAAATTTCCTCCAGAAAAAGAAATAGTAGATCAAGATTTATCTATGAGATTAACTGAATATTTATTACCTATAGTTGAATATAAAATTAAATCTAAAACTATAGTATTTAATACTGATGTTTATTTTAAATGTAATAATATGAAATGTTCTTCTGAATTAATAGAAAAAGAGAATAAGCAGGATTATCAAGTATATAATAAATTAATGATGTTTCATTGGGATACATGGCTAGTTGAAGGAAAAGGTTCCCATATTTTTGTTCAAAAAATAGATATGTCTGGAAATAATATTATATTAAAAGATGAGCCAAAAGATATTACACAAAATATGGAAATTAATTCACCTCCTCTTTTTACTGATTCAACTAATTTTGAATTAAGTAATGATGGGAATATGGTAGCTTTTAGTGCTCATTTGCGTAATAGGGAAGAATCATGGACTACTGGATTTAAAACTTATTTCCAAAATCTATTAACAATGAAAAATCCTGTTTGTATAACTAATCATACTACTGCTAGAACACAATATCCTGTTTTTAGTAAAGATGGAACTAAATTAGCTTATTTAGCTATGAAAATACCTGACTTAGAAAGTGAAATTTTACATTTTGAAATATATAATATTTTAACTAATAAATTAACTATTATTCCAAATGAGGATGAATTATCAATTCAAGGATTTTTATGGAAAAATGATTATGAAATTATTTTTTATGCAAATTCTTATCAAGTAAATAGACTTTTTACTATTAATTTAATTAATCCTATAAAGCCTATAATTACCAAATATCCTGTGAAATATCCTGATAATTCTTATAGTTTACCAAATTTTGCTCTTAGTAATAAAAATATTGCCATAGCTAAAATGGTTGCTTATGATACTCCTGAAAAATTAATGTTATTTAAATATAATGAAAAAACAAATGTATTAGAAGATGAATATGAAATAGAAGATTTAAACAAAGAATTTTTCAGTAGAAAAGGAATATCAAAAGCAGAAATGTTTAATTTTACAGGAGGATATAATGATACAGTATATGGATTTTTCTTTAAACCAATTAATTTTGATTCAGCAAAAAAATACCCAGTAGCAGTTTTAATTCATGGAGGTCCAGAAGGATCATATACACAGGCCTGGGGTACCTCTTGGAATCCTCAAATGTATACAAGTCGTGGATATGCTGTAATAATGATAAATCCCCATGGTTCAGTTGGTTTTGGAGATAAATTTCAAGATGATGTAAGATTTAATTGGGGTGGTGTTCCATATGAAGATATTATGATGGGAGTTTCATATATATTAGATAAATATTCTTATTTAGACAGAACAAGAATGTGTGCAGCAGGTGCATCATATGGAGGTTATATGATAAATTGGGTAGAAGGCCATAACGATATTAATGAAACTCTAAATAAAGATTGGACTTTTAATTGTTTAGCAAATCATGATGGAATTTTTAGTCACATTTCTATGTTTTATGCAACTGAAGAAATATGGTTCCCAAAAGAAGAATATTGTGATAAAAAACATAAAGGTTGTAATCCTTGGGAAGGTGAAGAAATAAGAAAAGGTTTTGAAATTTATTCTAATGAAAGATATGTTAAAAACTGGAAAACTCCTATGATTATCATTCATGGAGGAACTGATTATAGAGTACAATTAACAGAAGGACTTAGTGCATTTACTGCTTTACAATTAAAAGGTATACCTTCAGAATTTTTATTTTTACATCAAGAAAATCATTGGGTTTTAAAAGCTGAAAACCAAGTTAAATGGTTTGATGAAGTTTATAAATTTTTTGATAAATATACTATGTCAAATGAATATGATATTCCACAAGAAGCTAAAATATATAAAATTTTTAATAATATAATATTGCCAATTTAATTCTGGACACAAAAAAATTAATTAATTTTTTATATAAAAAAATCCTGAAAAAATTTTTATTAATATATGTAAATAACTTTTAAAAGTTCAAAGGGACAATTTATAAGAAATAGTAGTATATATTTTACCAGGTTTATTTGGTCTATATATGATGTTAATTATTGGTCATTTGTTTTTTCCATAGTATTTCATTTAAAGTAATAAGAATAATTTAAGTATTAAATTTCATATTTATTAAAAAGAAATGTTTATGCCCAAAATGCCAAGAATGTCTCCAGAATGCCCAATCAAAAATGGTATTACACTTTAATAATTAAAATTATTAAATATATATTCCATTTTTAATATTATTTATTTTTAAATATTATTTATTATTAAAATAATTCTTTGTATTGATTATAGTTATTAAAATAAATTATCCGAAAATCATTACATATAAGCTAGTTATTGAATAAAGATTAAACTCTCAAAAATCTCTAAAGATTATAGTAATATAAATAAATAATAACAAATTAATCAAAAGAAATCCTATGATAAACAATAGATTTATTATTTTTCATTGATTGGTCTCTGGATTGGATTGAATGGGGATTAGTTGGTTTTAAAAGGATTAAGAATAGTTTCTTCTTGAAGATTTATTGCATTGAAGTCAAGGTATGGAGGGTATGGATTATCTAATAATGATATTTTACCAATGTAACTGCTTTCTGATATTCTATCATTACTACTGCTATCCATTAACTTTAAATCTATCTGTTGACTATTCTTTCTTCTTTCTTCATAATTGGGGCATTTATATGGTTCATTTAAGCATAAGTTACAATTATTATTGACTTTTTTCTCTGAATTACTTATTTGGAAATTTAATCATTTAAAATTAGTGGCTTCTCTCTTTATTAAGATAAAAAGCTAATATCCTCTTTTTTTTTCATCTTCTTTTATAATATTTTTATCTTCTATATTTATTTTCTCTTTTATATCTTCTTTTATTTTTATAATTATTTCCTCTCTTTTATCTTCTTTTCCTGATTTCCCTTTTTTATCTTCTTAATCTTCTTAAGGTTTCCTTATCTATCTCTTTTTTGGGTAGTATTTTCTCTTCATTTTTCTGTTTCCTTTATTAATTTCTTGTAATCATTTATTTTTTTATGATTTTATATAACTTTGGGAATTTGGAAAAATCTATGATATAAAAATAATTATTTTTATAAAATTAATATATAATTTCTTTTTCTTCTTTTTTTTACCATTTATTTACATAATCTATACCACTCCTAGTATGGACATATTAATTATTACCTGAGTTGTACCTTTACTTTTTTTTTAAACTTAATCATTTTATTAGAACATTTTAGGGATTGACTCTATTTTTGGCCTTTTTGGGCAGAATTTTTTTTTGTTTCTATCTGAAAATTTCCAAAAAAAAATTTTCAATAGATATAAATAGCAAATTTCATGTATAAAAAAAAGTTGAAACAAAAAAAAGTTCCATTGTGTTTCAAAAAACATACTGTTTTATGCTCCAACATTCCAATTTTTTTATAAATTTATTAAAGCCTCTAAATATAATAAAATATTTTATAAAAAATAATAATAATTTAATCATTATATACTAATAAAAGACTTAAAATAGATATATTAATTATTAAAATTTAAAAGTATTTAAACTAGTCAGATAACCATAAGAAAATATGATATTAAATTAAAGAGGTGAAAACATTCTAACTGACTGGATATTTTGCAAAGGTCCTTGTGGTATTAGATTTTTAGAAACTTGGGAAAAAGATGATTTTTTTAAATGTTCAACTTTTAGTCTTTTCTCCTCAAAATCTATGAATATAACATTATGGTTCAGGATGATTTTTTTAATCATTTGGGCCTACTTACCAAAGCCTCACAAGATATCTGGGAATTAGGGTTCAACCCTTTAAACTAATGTTACTTTTTCAAAATGAATGGGAATTTTGTTAATTTTTGGGGCCTTATTTCACAAAGGGGAATAAAGGGAAGGAGGTGGCTTGGTTATTCTAAGGTCAGGAATGATCCAGAAATATGAAACCATAATAGAATCCCTATTTCCTTTGCCTTTAAAGAGTTATTATTCAAAATGAAAATGAATGAAAATTTGTCCTTTTTTAAAAAGTATTTTTAGAAATTCAAGAATTTTTTCTTAAAATTAATTTAGTAAAATATAGATTGGGGATTGATTGGAGATTAGGGAATTGAAAAAGATAGATGGTGTCTAAACTATCTTTAAGCCAATCCCCTTAACCCATTCCTATACTTTTTTTTCTATTAAAATTTTCATTATTCAAAATTATTTTGGCCACAATATAAATATAGTTATTGGTTAAGATGAAATATATAATTAAATATATTTTACTTTAAATCATGGATTAAATTTAAGGATTTTGAGAAATAATATTTTTTTCAAAAATTATTCTATAGTATTCGGGTTTTTGAATAAAAAATATTTATAAATATTATAAATATTTAAAAAGTTTAAAATTATATTTAATTTAAATACAATTTAAATATATTTAATATTATAATAATAACTTAAAATTATCAAAATTTATTTATTTTATTATTTCAAAATAATAAATAATTTAAATATTTTATATTTTATTATTAATTTGATATATATATAAATAATATTAATTTTAATTATTTAACCATTTCTCTTAATTCTTTATTTAGATATTTATTCATTTAAAATTCATATCATCACCCTTTAATTAAGATAAAAAGTTAATAAATAATATAAAAAATGAATTATCCTCAAACAGAAGAACAGGCTGTCAGCAAAGATGCAAAAATAGAATTACCTAAAAATGATTTATCTCATTCAGAGAAAAAAGATAAAGAGAAAAGAAAAAGAAGGAGGTAAAAAATTTAAATTATCAGAGAATGAATATGCCCTTTTACAAATAGCAGAAAATGAATATAACGATTTATTCCCTGAAATTTTAAAAAATAATAAAGCTTCTTTTTTTTCTTCTTTACAAAGATATATATTAATAAATTTATCACCTAAAAATATAATATTTCCTAATGGTACATTAGATAAAATTTTAAAAATAATAGAAATGAATTATTATATTGCTGATTATACAAGAATTTTAAATTTAATAAATTATGTTAATAAATCAAATGTATATTTAACTTATAATGGTCATAATTTTCTTTCACATTGTTCAAAAACAAGAAAAGCTATTCATAATTGTGGAGATAAATTTTTATTATTAGATAATGGACGTTTTTTATTATGTAAAACTTGTAATTTAATTTATCATCATAGAAATGTATTATTATTATGTGATTTTTGTAAAAAAGAATATTATACAGAAATAAAAGAAATAAGTAGTATACAAAAATACTGTATAGAGAATAATTTAAAACAAGCAACATGGGCCAAATATCATTGTAATGCAATTATGAATGATACTATGAAATGTCAAAAATGTTCAAATATATTATATTTAAATTCAAATCATAAATTATGTTGTTTAAATTGTAAAACAGAAATAGATCAATTTGATGTAAAATGGAAATGTATGATATGTTCAAAAGAATTTAGTTCAGAAGCAAAAGAGTATGATCCTTTTATATTTAAAATAATAAAAATAACAGTTAAACAAACATTATTTAAAGGAGTAGAAGCAAAACCACCTTTTGTTCCTTGTTGTAAAATATCAAATGAACAAATAAATATATATAAATTTTTTCATAAAAAAGAATGTAATGGTCTTTTATATGAAGGAGAAATGGATGGTAAAAAAATAGTAGTATGTTCTAAATGTCATATGTTAAATTATTATTATAATCATTTTTGGTTATGGCCCAATATGTAAAAAAAGATATAAATTAACAGATTATAGAAATAATAATGAATATATAAATACAAGTAATAATACTAATAGTATAAGTGATAAAAATTCTCCTGATACCATTGAAAATAATAATAGTAATAATAGAATGAAACAAAAATCAATAAATGAATTTACTAAAAAAAAAGATATTATTGACGAATTATCCCCAGAAATGAAATCATCATCAATATCAATATTTCCTTCTAAAGGAAGATCTAAACATCTTCAAGCATCTTTATTAACTAAATATGGTTTACAAAAATTAGGTTCAAAGGAAGAAATATCAAATGTTTATAAAACAAATGAGACAAAAAATACTGAAGATGAAGAATTAGAATCTAATATAACTAATCTTGAAGATACAAAAAATCCTTGTAGAAAATATTCTAAAAGTGTTTATTTTTCAAATAAAAATATTAAAAAAAATATAAAAGGAAAAAATTTATTAGGAAATACTATATATAATGAACAGAGTAATTATTATAATGGTAATAATAATAAAAATAATTATAATGAACAAAATGATGAAAATAATAATATAAATGATAATAATAATAATAATTTTGTAAAAATAAATAAAGAATATGATAATGAAATAGTAGTACATAGTATAAGTCCTATAAAACAAATGATAAGAAAAAAAGAAAGTGGAAATCAAAATAAAGAGTTTAAAGAAATAAAAGTAAATAAAAATATAAATGAATATAATAGTAAAGATATAGGAATGTCTAATATAAGAGGAAATTCATTTAAAAGAATTAGTAGTTTTTGTGTAGTAAAGAGTACTGATAGAGGTAGTAGACTTTTAGTTGGTAATAATAATAATAAAAAAGAATTTATGAAATATTATAATGAACAAGAATGTGATTTTAAAAGTAATAATATTAATAATGAATATAATAATGATAAGAAGATAAGATCTAAATTATTTAATGATGAATATAATAGTAATAATAATTATAATGATAAGATGAAATATATTGATGAAGCTAATAATAAAAAAATTATAGAAGGAAATATAACAGCTCCATTTAATTTAGGTAAAGGTAATTTAGTATCAAATAATATACATATAAATGTAAATCTTAATTTAAATATAAATAATAGTAATAATAATAATCATGTTAATAATATAAATACTAATTCAAATATAAATCCAAATTATAATTATAGCAATATGGATTATTATGCTCCTTCACCTAAAAAAATTCGTCCAAGAATAAATTCAGCTAAAGATATTTCTTCAAAAAGGAAATTTTTACAAAAGACTTCAAATAATTTTTATAAAAAGAATTCTATAGATATAGTTACAAATAATTTTAATATTAATGATTATAATATAATTAAACAAATAGGTGAAGGAACTTTTGGTAAAATTTTTGAGGTTGAAAATAATAATCATTATCATTTTGCCTTAAAAAAATTATTAGCAAATTCAATAAAAGAGATGGAAATGCTAAAATCAGAATATGAACTTTTACTTGGATTAGAGGGTTTAAATATAAATTTAATACATATATATGGTATTGAGAATAAAAAATTAGATAAAACAACATTTGTAGTATATGTTTTAATGGAATTGGCTATATGTGATTGGGAGAAAGAAATTGCAAATAGAGAAAAAAAGAAAAGATATTATAGTGAAGAAGAATTAATTATTATATTAAAAAATTTAATATATACTTTTGCTGAATTACAAAGACATAATATATCTCATAGAGATATAAAACCACAAAATATTTTATTATGTAAAGATAATAGTTTAAAAATTGCAGATTTTGGTGAAGCAAAAGAAGCAAGAAATAGAAATAATATAGATACTATAAGACAAACAATAAGAGGTACAGAATTATATATGAGTCCTATTTTATTTGATTCACTTAAAACAAAAAAAAGAAATGGAAAATATATTTTACATAATAGTTATAAAAGTGATGTATTTTCTTTAGGTTTTTGTATTTTATTAGCAGCTACTTTAAAAGTAGATTCTTTATATATTATAAGAGAAATAAAAGATATGGAAATGTTACAAAAAGAAGTATATAATTTTTTAAAAAGTAGATATTCAGATAAATTAATTAATGTTATTATAGCTATGTTAGAAATTGACGAAAAAAATAGAGTTGATTTTATTGAATTAGAAAAAATTGTGGAAACTTTATAATAAGATCTTTTATATCCTTTATATCATTTTTTGATTATATGAGTTTTATCTTTTGAATATAATAATATATTATTATATATTTGCTTATTCAATAAGGAATTTTATTATTAATAATTAATAATTAATTATTTTTAACATTTTTTAGTATTATAACAATTAAAATAATAATTAATTAAAAATATTTTTTTTTATGAATAAAATTATTTTTAGAATTATTTCAATAATTAATTAATTAATTAAATAATATAATTAAATAATTAAAATTTTAATTAGTGAAAGAATAAATTATAAAATCTTAAAAATATATAAAAATATAATTTAATAAAGTATATTAATTTTATATAAAAATGATGAATTATGATATTGATAATTTTTTAAATGAATGGGAAAAAATAGTTACACCAGTTCCCCAATTTAGTGATGACATAAAAATATTAAAAATAAAATATACACAACAAGGAACTAGATTAATGAATATTTTTCGTGCAGTATTACAATCCAAAGAAATATCATTAAGAGTATATGAACTAACTTCTTTAGTAATAGATTGTTTTCCAACAAATTATGTGGCATGGGTAGTCAGAAGAGAATGTATAGATAAAGTAAAAGAAATAGATCCATTACAAGAGTTAAATTGGCTTGATGATATGATGGTTGAAAACCAAAAAAATTATCAAATTTGGCATCATCGTAAATTATTAATAGAAAAATTAAATGATTGTTCACATGAAAAAAAAGTATTAAATGATATATTCGATTCTGAACCTAAAAATTTCCATGCTTGGAGCCATAGAATTTGGATGATACGTCGATTTAATAATATAAAAGGTGAATTTGAATTTATAGATAATATGTTAAAAAGTGATGCTAAAAATAATAGTGTATGGAATTTTAGATTTTTTTTAGTTCAATTTACAAATGATAATAAATTAAATAAAGATATTATTGAAAAAGAGATTAAATATGCTATTGATAAAATAAAATTATGTCCTATAAATGAATGTCCTTATTGTTATATAAGAGGATATATAACTAAATTTAAATTTAAATATAGTGATTTTAATTTTATTAAAGAAGAATTAGAAAAAATAATTTTAAATGAAGAAAATAATTCTTATGGTTTAAATCTTTTATTAGATATTTATGAAGAAGAAAAAAATGAAAATAAATTTAATGAAATAATTGAAAAATTAATTAAAGTTGATTATATAAGGAAAAAATATTATAAATGGAGAAAACAAAATTCTGCTTTTAAAAAAAATAAAGAATAAAATATTATTAATAAATTATTATATTAAATTTATAAGAGTTTTTGCTTATAAAAATTAATTTAAATTAATAATATCAAACTAAATAAATAAAATATTTTTAATAAATATATTTTTATATTTTATAAACTTATAACTTAATTGTAACTTAATTGTAACTTATTTATAATTTATTTTATTATTATTAATTAAGAATTTTTAATTTAGAGTTTTATTTTAAAATATTTATATATATTTATAATTATAAAAATAACAACTTATATTAAAAATTATATAAATAAATATTATTACTAAGAAATGGCAATAGTAATTAGATCAGAAAGAGATTTTAAATTATCTGAAAATAGTTCAGGTATAATAGGTCCAGGAGAATATGATAAAGAAGAAAATATTTCATTAGAAAATATACCCCAAAATCAAGCCCCTTTTAATGTTAAAAGTGAAAGAAATTTTAATTTTTCTGAAAATATAAATCCCGATATAGGTCCAGGGTCATATTACAATCCAAAACAAAGATCTTTTATAAATAAATCATTTAATAAAAATAATAGTAGTTTAGAAACTTTAAATAAAAAAGATTTATATAATTTAGCTTTGTTTAAAATAGTAAATGGTAAAAAAGAAATAAAATTAAAAGAACAAAAATCTTTAATAATAAATAAGGAAAATATAAATCAAGTATATAATATTAATAATATTAATAATAATAAAAAAAATATTAATATTAATGCTCAAAAATTATATTATAAATTAATACCTACAACTTTAACTCATAATAGGATTAATTCAATACCTTCAAAACAATATAATTTAGGATATGATTTTGATGAAAATGGTTTACCTATTATGGTGGATTCATCCACTATTGTGAATGATGGTGAAAATGAAAAAAATAATATACTTAATAAAAAAATAAAAGCAATAGATTGGAGTAAAATGAGTAAAAAAATTATATGCTCTGATAATGAATATCCTATTACTACTAAAGATAATACTATTATTAATAATAGCTCAAAAATAAGTAAAGAAATAAAAGGAACACCAAATGATACCACAAATAGTTCACTTATACAAAATATTAGAAAAAGTTCTTCAAATAAATCAAATTCAATTAAAATAAATAATAATTTAAATAAAGTAGGTTTTAATCTAAATGATTCTTTAACTTCTTTAAGTAATAATAATATTAATAATGATTTAATTCCTGAAAAAAATTTATCAATTTATAAATCATTATCTAATGAACATAATAATAATTATAATTATAAAAAAATAAGTAAAATAAAAGGAAATTTATATAAGACAATAAATAAGGATTATTATAATAAAAATAAATTAGAGGATAAATTATCTTTGGAAGATTTTGTTTATAAAAATTTATTCAAAGGTGAACCAGGTCCAGGCTATTATCAAGAACATTCAGATTTTGATAAATATAAGCATATACTATTAGCTAATAAAAATATAAAATATAATTTTGGTTCAAATGAAAAGAAAAATAAATATTTATATAAATCATGTGAAAATATAATAGGCCCAGGGCATTATTTTAATGAAACTAATATACCTAGAGTTAAAGCTTCTTTTTTCCCTTTAAGTAGAAGAGAAGAAAATTTTAATATAAAAAAATATGAAAAAGAATTTATGGATGAGAATATAGGTCCAGGGAAATATGATATTAAATCCCAATTTGATAAGACTCAGATATATTATAGTGGTCCTTTAGAAAAAAGATTTTTTGATAATAAAAAAAAGATAGGTCCAGGTCCTGGGGAATATTTACAACTCGTCGATTGGGAGAAAAAAAATGATGTACCAGTTCAAAATCTTAAAGTTTTATCTAATGAAAAAAAAAATGAAAATGAAAAAAAAGAAGAAAAAGGAAGACATGATTATATTTTAAAAAATGATAATCCTGGTGTTGGTGAATATAATCCACATATAATAAATAGTATTAAATATAATATTATTTCTAAAGATAATAAAATATCAAATTTAATTGCACCTTTTTCTTCTGGACAAGAAAAATATTTAAAAAAAAGTTCATCTACTTCAGATATATTAGGTCCTGGAAGTTATTTTCCTAATATAAATTTAAGAAATAATATATTTAAAAAAATAGAAAATAAAAGTCATTTATATAAAAAAGATGAGATAAAAAAAGATAATATTAAATTATTATATAATCAAATGAAACTTAATATAGAAAATCAAATAGGTCCAGGAACTTATGAATTACAAAAATATACTGATTGGAATAAAAAGTCTTTTAATGTTTTATTGTGCGGGGCATTTATTTTGGCTAATTTAAAAATAAAAAAATTAAGAAAAATAAGTATGGGGATTGGGTTATGGGGATTGTTCCAATAGTAAGATATTCACCTAGATTTCTCTTTGATACCCAATACTTGTCATAATCCCCAATACTTTTTTTATGATTTTATAGAATTCTAAAATATGTTCTATAAAATTCTAAATGTTTTTTCATTCATTTTTTGAAAAAATTTGTTTTTTGAATATCTTTTAAAATAGGAATGGGATTTTGTTTTTTTTTTACTTTATTGAATTTAAGCAGGCATTTAATTTCAATGTTCCCCTTTTATCCCAATATCCTTTTATTTCTTCAAACAAGAAATTTAGCCTCTAAAAAAGCCATTTTTGGCCAAAAATATCCTATTAATTTTGGAACAAAAATCAAGAGCTCAGAGTTAGAACCAGAATCCCAAGATATCTGGTGAGGCTTTGGT
>JAJJLC010017602.1:0-15450 GCA_023806825.1 Ophryoscolex caudatus
TACCATAAGTTTCGTATTTCCCTTGTCAGAATAATGCCCCCTCCTAAAATTTAAAAAATTTTCTTTTTTAAAACGCCATATTTTTTCCCCCAAAAAAAAATTTTTAAAAATACCTAATTAAAAAAGTCATTTAATTCCTCCGTTTTTTTCCTTCAAGATTTTTGCAAGAAGGGACCCATGTATTCTAGAATAAAAATTTTTTCCAAGTAACCTTCTATCTTGTAAAATTTTTGATAATATTAATACCTTCCTCTAAAAAAAGTGTTCTCATTATAGAGTGAGGTACTAATAATATTCTTTAGGTACTAATTTTGTATTATAATATTGTTGATATTTGAGTATATTTTAATTTTTTTTCATAATTTAGTCAAAAAACTAATGGGAAACTATATTAAATTTTTTTATTTATTATGAGAATTTTAACATTTTATAATATATATATTTTATAATTGGTAAATTTTATTATTTCCATTTGATTTTCTTCTATTCTGTAGTTATTTCTTTTATTATAATTATATTTTTTTTATTATTATTAATATTATTATTAATTATATTATTATTTATTTTTTTGTTAATTATTTTATTTAAAATATTTATTCTTTTTTTAATATAATTTTTTTCTTTTTCATTTAGATTATCATTATTAATTTCTTTTAATATTTTTTATTCTTTTTAGTAAATATTATTTTCTTTATTATTAATTTTTTATAAATTTTCTTTTTTAATATTATTATAATTTTTATTATTTATTTTATTAAATATTTCATATCCAAATTTTAAAATAAATTTATTAAATTTAAAAATAAATTCATTATTAAATTTACTATATAATCTATTATTTCTTTTTTTTAATTAATTTATTTATGAATTTCCAGATTCTTTTTTTTATTAAATTATTTTCAATTTTTTCATATAATTTTCCTAATTTAATAAGAATATCTTGTCATTATTATTTTTATTTTCAAAATATTTTTTAATTATTATATTTTTTTATTAATTAATTTTTTAAGTATAGTTTTTTAATCCAATTTTTTATTGTCATTTGTTTTTTTATTTTATTAGAAAAGAAATTTTCCAAATTTATATTATTTTTATTTATATCATCTATTATTTGATTATCATATATATTAATTGTTTTTTATTTATTATATTTTTAATTTCTTCAATATTTAATTTTGTTGTTATTATATTCTCATTTTTAATTATTATTAAAGTATATATTTTATTTAATAATTAACAATTGTTTTCTTTATGTATATCTTTACATATTTTACAATAATTATTATTATTGAAATTATAGACATATTTCTTATATAAATCCAATTTGAACATATTATTCCTTCTTGATTTCCATAGCATATTAAACATTTTTTTATCAATTATTTCTTCTTTATTACTTTTTATTAATAAATTATAATTATTTTTATTTATTTCATATTTGATATTATTAATATCTTCTTCTTTAATTTGTATAATTATTTTTTTCTTTTTTTAATTCTATTTTTTTTCATTTATATAATTTTTATTTGTGTAAATATTATATTTATAAAATATATTTATATAATTTTCATTAGTTGTTTTTTATGGCTCTTATTACTTTTTTAATGATTTTTTCATAATAAAGATTATTTTATATTTTGTTATTATTTTTTATAATTTCATTTTCTATTTATTTTCATTTATTATTTTCTTTTTCTATTATTTTTTTAATATATAATTTAATTTTTTTATTAAATTCTTGTATATTTTTAATATTATTTATATTATTTAAGTCTTTTATATTTTCTAGATTATCATGAATTTTTTGATTATTTGTTTAGTTTAATTTTTTTTCATATTTTTCTTTTATTTTAGTATCTAATATTTCTTTAATTTTATTTTCATTTATTTTTGTATCTTCATTATTTTTTTTAATATTATTTATTCTTATTTTAATATTATTAATATTTTTTTTTCTTTATTTTGTTCAAATTTTTTATTTATATTATTTACTTCTGAACTTAAATTTTCAATTAAAATATTCATTGTTTTAAATTTTTTATCATTTTCTTTTTTATTATTATTATATTCTTCTTTAATATCAATACATAATTTACAATCATTTTCATAATATAATTTTTTTTCTATTATATCTTTTGTTTTTATTTTTATCATTATTATTTAAATTATTGTTATTATTATTTTCTTGTATAATAATTATTTCTTCATTATTATTATTTTCTTTTTTTATTTCATTATTATTTTTAATTTCAATTTTTTCTTTTTGCTTTTTGAATAATTTATTATTTTGTCTATTGAATTATTTAGAGTTATTATTTTTTTGTATTATTTTCTATATTATTGTTTAATGTTTTAATTTTATTATTAATTTCTTTTTGTTTATTTTGTTGTTTATTTAATTTATTTGTAAAATTATTTATTGATTTATTTATTTTTTTAATATGAATTTTTTTTTTCTTCTTCTTTTTTTTCTGCAAAATATAAACCCTTTGCCAGGATACCAGGATGCCAGGAATAATGCCAGGATACCAGGAATAGTGCCAGGAAGTCAGGAATAGTGCCAGGAATGAAATATAATTAATAATGCAAAATAGAAAATTCTCATTAACAAAGACATATTCAAAATATTTAAACAAAGATTATATAATTTATGAGGAAGAAACTCTACATGAAAAGTGTAAAAATTGTATATACAATTTAATTAAATTATCTAATCCAGAAAAACTCATTTTGTGTTAACCCCTTATTAATAAACATTTTAAAAACATAGAGAAAGCGGGAAAAATTTTATAATATATATAAAACAAAAATTATTTAAAAAAATTTAAAAAATTAAAAAAGGGGTTATATTTTATATCGTTAATAAATCTAAAAAAGGGGTAACAATATTAGATAATATAAAAGTCACAATAAAATAATTTAATATTAAATTATTAAATGAAAGGAAAAGCCAAAAAGGGTAAAAGAACTAAAAAATCCGTAAAGAAGAAAAATGCTAGTATAAAAGAAAAAATAGACTTTTTACACGATATGGAAATAATTGATAAAAAAGATAACCAAGAATCAGATATAGATGAAAATGAATACACAGAAGAAATATCAAAAATCAACGATGATGATAGTATATTAGTAATAAAAAAAGAAGAGCCATTGGACATAGAATCAGAGGAACATTCAGATGATTCTAAAGACGAAGAAAGTAAAGAAAATAATAAAAACGATAAAAATAAATTAAAAAATTTAGATTCGTTCAATATTGAACTAAAATTAAAAGAAATAAATAAAAGTAATAAATATGATAATATTCCACCCAAATTTTTTAATATAAAGGAAGCCAGAGTGGTTGATAAAAAATCTTTAATATTAAATTCTAATAAAAATGATGATAATACAGCATATGAATATTCAATTACATTCCTGGGCAAAAAATATTATAGAATGACTAATAAAAAAGATATAGAATTATATGATAATATATACTATTATTGTAATAATCATAGAACTTTAAAAAATAGTAATGAAACAAACTCAAAAGGTAACTTAAAAAGAGTAGGATTTTGTAATGCTAGAATAATTTATAACAAAGAAAACGATGAATATTACACAGATTGGGGGCATTCATCATTATGCAATAAAGAGCAGATTCCTGAATATGAAAATAAAGCTGAAATAGAAAAAGAAATAAATAATTTTAATGAATTAAAAGAAACTTTATTATCATATTTAAATAAAAATTCAATGGTAACTTTTAAAAAATTTTTAAATAAAGCTTATAAAACATATGAAACTAATCAATGTAATTTTAAAATTGATAAAAACACCTTTAAAAATATGTATTATAATTGGAGGAAAAATTCGATGACTTTTACTAAGTACTCAGCATTACAAAATCCCTTAACTAATGATAAAGAAAGCTACCTAAGGGATTATAATTATATCACATTATATAACAAATCTGGTAAGAGTCAATTCGTTCATGAGCATTTCATTTTTATTTCTAATTACTTTATAAAAAAATTAAGACAAGCTTTGCATATTTATATAGATGGAACCTTTTTATATCCCCCAGGTTTCGTTCAATTAATAGTGATATTGTATAGAGATGAATCTAGTGGGATAAGATATCCAGGATTATATGCACTTATCAATAACAAAAAAGAAGCCGGGTATATATACCTTTTCGAAAAAATTAAACATATATTAACTCTAGAAAATACTTCTAAATTAGAATTGTTATCTTATACTATAGATTTTGAAAAAGCTCTGATAAATGCAACTGAAAAAATATTTCCTGATATAAGACAAATAGGTTGTTTTTACCATTATTGTAGAAATATTAGAGAAAAAGCTATAGAATATGGAATATTAAAAAAAGACTTTGAAAGTATTGGGAAAATAATATTAAATGAATTATACTCTTTACCTTTTAAGTATTATAAAAATAAAAATTGTATTATAGAATTAAAAGATAAATATAAAAATAAAGATAAGTGCATAGAAGAATTTTTACAATATTTTGAAACTCAATGGTTACAATATTATGAAAATGGAATGTTAAATTATAAACATTTGAGCAAGGAGCAAAGATCGAATAGTTATATTGAAAATTATAATAGAAGAATCAAATTAAAATTAAGTAAATATCTATACGGAAAAAATAAATGTATTATTACCTGGCCATTATTTTTATATTTTATTAAAAAAGAAGAAGAGGATTATAAAAATGAGATATTTAATCTAGAAAAAGAATTGCTCGATAAAAATAAAAAAATTACTAAATTCAAAAAGACTAAAAAAATATTTAAAATAATTAATGAAATTGAAGAAAAAAATGATATAAACCAAAATAATGAAAATGATGAAAATATCACTTCAAAAAAGGTTATACCTTGGTTTAAATGGAGATATAATTCATGTAGATATGATTCGTTTTCTTTTGTATATTATGCGATTATATCTCCTAAAATTAAGGAATTGAATATTACTCCGGATAATTATAATATAGAATTTTTGGATAATTTATTTACTAAATGTGGAGAATTATCTATAAAAGAATATAATAATGGTATATGGGAATTCATTAAAAAAAATAAAGATTTAAAAGTCGATTTAACAACAGAAGATATGTCTTTTGAAAAAAAGGGAACTTTATATCAAATTTTGGATTTATTTAGATTTAGCAATATATTTTGCTTTGAATATCAGGTAGAAGAAGGGTGTACTAATAAAAATTGTATTAAAAATATTATATCAAATAATTATTTGAATCCATATATCATATATAAAGAAGAAGATATTAATAATAATATTGATATAATTTCGATGTTTAATAATTTAATGTGTAATGATTTAAATACATGTAAAAAATGTGGCTACGATAAAGAAGGGAAGATATTAAATATAGCAAATCAGACATTTTTTCGCATTATTAGGAATAAGATCCCCCAAAAATATTATTTGTCATATTTGATCTTTTAAATGAATATGATGCTGGTACGCAAATTGAATTAGAAAAAATAGAATTTAAGAGGAGAGGACAATATAATAATCAATTATTAAATATATTAAAAAAAACAATTCATCAAGATAATACCTTTTATGAGCTAAAGGCAATAATATTAACACCTCAATATGATCATTTCACTGCTATTATATTAAATTATCAAAACGAAAATTTAGATTTAAAAAAGGGTAAAGATTACTTTTATGATGGAATTGCCTCAAGACACAATATTGAAGAATGTAATGATTTAAAAAGTGCTTTAAAGGATAATATAATCTATTTGGGTATTTATGTTGAAATTGATCAAAATAATAAAAAAAATTAATAAAATTATAATTCTAAATAATCAATTTTAAAATTATTAATTTTTATTAATCTTTTGAATATTATAAAATTTTATTTTATATTATTGTCTAATATTTTTCCTATAAATTTTGAAATTAATCTTTTGATATTTCGTTTATTATTTTTAGAATTGACTTTAATATAGTTAATCCTTTTTATTAATATTTATATATTTTTGTGTAATTATTTTTTGTTTAATATTTGAATTTTTGTATTTTCTATTTATTTATATTTAATCAATATATTGTGGATTTATATGTTTTTTTTTCATAGTTAATATATTTAAATTTTTCTATTTATATATATTTCATTTCTGGCACTATTCCTGGCATCCTGGCAACGGGTTTATATTTTGCTTTTTTTTCATTTTTCATAAAATGTTAAAAAAGAGGAAATAGAAATTATATATATAATAATTTTATAAAAATAATTAAATATTTATCATAGATTATTCCCAATCCCTTTCCTAAATTCTCAAAATAATTTTAAAATCATAAATAAATAATTGATTACAAGAAATTAATCAAAGAATGGAAAATAATAACCAGAAAAAGAGATATACTAGGAAAGACAAAATCTGAAAATCTGCCAGGAGCTATCTGATCCGTCTGGGTCCGGTCTACCGGCATTTTGTAAAATTCACTCTCCATGGCTGGAAATTAATATTTATTAAAGAAAGATTAATTAATATATAAAAAAAATAAATTTGTAATATCGAAGGCTTATATCATAAAGATTATTTATTATTATAATTTAAATATTAGAATGTATCTTAAAAATAAGTGATTATATAAAAATGATAAATATAAATAAATATTATTTTTAAAAAGAATTATTATTAAAAAACCTTGAAAAAAGCAAACACAGAAGTAATAAAAGCAAAAAATGATTACAAAAACCTAAAAATGAATATGAAACAGAAATACTTAACTTAAAATATTTAGAGGAATTTAGTAAATATGAAACAATAAAAGAAAAAGAGGAAAGAGCTAAACTGATGTTAGCAAATCTTTAAAAAGAAGTAATCTACTTAGAAGTGAAACTAGATGAAACACGATATTACAAAGAATATATAGAACAAATGATAGAACTAGAAAAAATTTAAGTGATATGTTATAATAAAAGTTTATAACAATTATAATAATGATTATGTGGGTAAAATTGATTCTAACTGTAATATGGTGGAGGATAACATAGTGAATTATTTTTCTGTTAGCAAATTAATAATTGATGATAAAAATTATCATAAACAATATGAAATATTTTTAAACGAGTTAAAAAAATAGAAGATGAAGTAGTTATAATGATTAAAGGCTATACTTATGCTGGTGAAAATGGTAATACCATAAAGTTCATAATAAACCGGAAGACCCACTTTTCAAAAAAAGTCATTTTTTTGGTAGTTCGATTTATTCTAAACACAAAAAATTTTGGTTATTTTTAAAATTAAGACAATTTTGTTTTTATTACACACAAAATTCAAATATCCAAATTTCAAAAATGTAGAAGTCCGGTTTATTAACAACATAAAATTTTTTGAAAATTTTGAAAATTTTAGCTGTCCGGTTTATTCCGAGTCCTGTTTATTTTGAACTTTACTGAACACTAATTTATTTAAAATTTAAAAAGGAAGAAAGAAAAATTTGGAAATTACATATATAAACACATTTTTAGGATATACCTGTTCAAATGATGATTGTTCTGACATCTTCATCTTTTTTGATGGTGATTTTGAAATAAATTTTAATAACAATATTTGTGCTAACTTATGGAAAAGATGAACAGTTTAACCGTATATATAATGAATTAAATACTTATATACTGGAATATGAAGGTATATGATTAGAGAGTGTAACATACAAGTTTATAAAAGCAGTGATAATATGAAACAAAAGATAAAATTAAACAATAATATAAAAAAGAAAAGTGAAAAAAGAGAGATTTTTCTTAATGATGATAAAGAATATGTTGTATAAGTACCTGAGGATTTTGTGAAACTTATTAGTATTGATGATGAAGATAAATTTATTGAATGGAATTGGAATGTGAATGATAATAAAGTACACTATGATATAAGAGTAGTGAATGAAAGAACAAATTATCATCCACTATAATAAGGAGGGAACAAGCATAGAGTGAATGCTGGACAATATAAATCCTAATATGAACCCTGAACACAAAGGACAAAATATATACAATATACAACTAGGAAATGGTGAATATATTGTATTCTGAAATTATGAAATATACAGAAATTTATCAGTAAACAATATTGGTAATACAATTAGTATAGAATATCTTGGTAAACAATTTGATAAAACTAGAAAATACACTAAAAAGTATGAAATGGTTATATGGTAACACTTAATAATTGAATAGATGTCTATAATGATAAAGTAACTAGAATACTTTTTATTATTTTATTTTTTGTAATATTAGTTATCTTTATTGAATTAATTGTGGGTTTTTTAGTTACAATTAGTATTGGAGGGTAATTTATGGGTGAAATATTGGATTTAAATTATGATGAAATTTCAAAATTAAAGGGATGTTGTAACCTTAAGTTATATATCATTTATATAATAATTTAGTTGATGTGTTTCCAATAATTGCATTTGCATTAGATGATAATGAGTATCATAGTTATATGAAAAAGTTTAAGAAATGCAAAATTAAATTTTAAACAGAGCTTATATAAAAGGAAAATTACTATTTAAACCTAAAGAGGATTGAAAGTGTTTGCTATTTGTTAGGGTACTTGTTTCTCTGTGATGAATTATGAAGATTGTTTTACTACCGTTAAAACTGCAAGAACAAAAAGAACTACAACTTATGTTCATGACCTTGTTTATAAAACTTACAAATGGGTTCTTGAACACATAACCTCCCTCTTTGAAAAGGATTTTATTAACCGAGTAATAGAAACTTGTATAATTTTTAGGTGAAGAAGATGAAGAAATACAGAAACATAATGATAAATTAATTGATTCATTAGCTAATGCTAAACGAATATTTGATTATAAAACTACATTTGTACCCAGTTATAAATTTTCACATAAGTATCAGATATAGTTAATTGATATTAGATTGTTGAAAGATTTAGAAAAAATTGCAGATACTAATGATTGTGATGTTGGTAATTTTGTTTATGAGCTTTTAACAGATTTTATTGTAAATTGGCCTAAGTGATGGCAATGTTATTTGATGAGATTAACAGTTTAATGCTTCATTTGAGAGTTTAGTTTATTATAAGGTTGAAGATGATGTGATTACTGTGTTTGATAGTATCTGTTTTAATGATATTCCTTTTGGTAATTTATCTAAAAGCTATTTTGTCGATAAGAAGTATAAAGAAGTTAATATACTTGATTATATTACAAATCTTAAATATTATCTTTATTACAAACCATTAACATATAATATATTTTCTCGTTATTTTGATTTAAACAAAGAAGTACAACAAGTTCTAGAAAATAACCAAGTTAATATATATGAAGTAAATATAATTATGGGAAGTTTACTAAAAGATGTGGGGAACACAAACCAATAACCAAAGAACAAAGCTACCCTCTACACAGAATAAACTCATATAAACTACAACTAGAAACACCATCAAATTTATTAAAACCTTAATAATCATAACAAAATCAGTTATTATATAAAGTGTTTATATATCATAAATTAAAAGAGTTATACAACTCATATATATACTATAAATAAAAAAAATTATTATTGTAGTATAAAAAAATAAAAAAAATAATACTAAAGTTAATTACTTAACACTATTATTGTTTTTTTATACTGCTGATGTTTAAGAAAAGATTTTGATAAAAAAATTTGGAGAGAGTATAATAAAAAGAATTTTCTTCTTTTATACTCTAACTGATGGAAGAGAAAGGAAAATAAGTATAAAGTGTGTTTAAATTTTTCATAAAAAAAGCAGGTGGTTCAATTCCACCCTCTACCAAGAAATTTTACCTTAAAATCTTCATTAATAATTGTGCTTAAATATTTGTACAAATATTTCTAGAATAAATTGGTGGTGATGTTTGTATGAATATTTACTCTCGGTAATTAGAATAGTGGCTAATTCACGTGGTTGTAGATCACGCAATCTTAGGTTCATTTCCCGCATTACTGATTTGAAAAAATTTTGAATGTGTATTTAAAAGATATATTATATGATTATATGGAATAATTATTTAGTATTCAAATATTAATCCTAAAAAGAGAGTTTAAGAAAAAAATAATAATAAGATATGTAATATAGTGATTACTCTTTTTTTTTAGGAAAGTATCTGCATCTGATAAAGTTTTTTTAAGAGTAAAATCCTAGTTAGTTTATATCTTCATCACCCTGTTTTCTGTAGTATCTGAAAGAACATTTATATTGACCTTTTTTTTCTTATCATTCTCTCTTTTTAAGCAACAACAAAGAATAAAATTAAGTGTTGATTATGAAAAAACAATTAAATATTAGTTTAGATGATCAAGTAATAGATTATCTGAATAAAGAAAGAAAAATAAGAAAAATAAGAATATCCAACTTATTGAAACATTAATAATAACACAAATGAGAGAAAAAGTTGTTAAAATTGTTTAATCTCAAAAACACAGACAATACTCTTGAAAAAACTATGACTGAATAATATAAATAAGACAGAAAAAGACCAGATTTTATGGAAAATCTAACACAAAAATTAGGAAACTATGAAAAAAGAGAGAACCCTCAGTATATGTTTTCAATCATACACAAATAAATGACAATGATGTCAAATTAGTATAATTAAAGAAGTTATTACAAGAAATTGTTATATATCTTGTTGGTTTTAAAGAATCATTGTTACAATACATTTTAATATTAATGATTGGATAATTAACACGGAACATATTTATATAGAGGAAACATTAGGTCGTTTAATTAATGCAAATAAATTAAATCCTGATGAAAAAATAATAATATTCAGTAATTCTATTGAATCAATAGAATACCGAGAAGAAGAACCACTAAAAGAACAAAATATGTGGGTAATTAGTGATTAAATATAAACAGTCAAGAAATAATATTAATAATTATAGTATATTTATCTAGCTTATTTTATCTGTGTAATATTAACCGATATATACAAGGGATTATACTGGCAAGTTTAATCTTTTTCAATGCGTATAATTGCTAATACCAGTATGATAAAATCCATAAGTGATGACTTAAAAGAAAGAGAGGAGATAGAATGTATTTTGCATTTGAAGGAGTAGATGTTGTAGGAAAAACAACACTCATAAAGGAATTAAAACCATACCTTGATAAATTTATGCAGAATATGAATATATCTATTAAGTATATATCAGAAACAGAAATACATTCTCTAAACACTGGAGATAATGAATTAGA
Source organism: Ophryoscolex caudatus (assembly GCA_023806825.1). Taxonomy (NCBI): domain Eukaryota; phylum Ciliophora; class Litostomatea; order Entodiniomorphida; family Ophryoscolecidae; genus Ophryoscolex; species Ophryoscolex caudatus. The sequence continues at coordinate 11,241 of JAJJLC010017602.1, forward strand.
TAATAGGTTATTAGCACATTTATATGAAATATAAAGATTAAAACTACTTCATAATTTAGAATTGTTTACTGTGTTATTATTTCTGATAGAAGTAAATTAAGTACATACGCTTATCAAGGTATATATATTTCACCTAATGAAATAACTGGTATTACTCAAAATTAACCAATTTCAGAGTATGTGATATATATGCAAGACCCTATTATGTATAAAAAAGAAGATGAACTATACAGAAAGACATTTGATGAACTTTATAATACAAATCCATTGTCTTCGTTAAATGTATTTTCATTAGAACCACAAGATTAAGATAATGTACGAAATGCTTTACACTGGATAATTTCTTAAATAATGGATAAATTATTTATAACTTGTGCTGATATGATGGTTAATTCAGTTATGGGAGATAATGATATAGATGACTGATTATAATTTGAAAGGTTTTTATTTAATTGAAAAATCAACTTGTGAAAGATTAACAAGTAAAATAATAGTGTAAATTATTAAAGAAAAAGTGTTCTTTGAAAACTAATTTAAAACATATAATATATTACTAAAAGATAATTAAACACCTATATTACTCTTATTTAATCCGATGGTTAGTTTTTCATTAAATAGTGAAGAGTACTGTTTAAGAATATAGTTATTAGATGAGATGGGTTGAAATAATTAATGTATTAATTAATGAAGAAGGTTTCACAAATTAAAGATGGTTGTCTTGTGGGTATGAAATATTTTGATGTAGATTTTATTAAAGGAATGAACCTTGAAGAAACTACTGATTTACAAAATTTATTTGTGAACATTCTTGATTTTAATGATACATTAAATATACTGTCCCCTCTCTTGTTCAAATTGTCCCTAATTGTACAAATGTTATTCTTGATAATCAAAGTGCAGGTATTTGGGTGCAACATGATTTCTATTTCAAGAATACCGAATTATGTTAGTGTACAGTTGTACAATAGGAATAGACATTCTTATAAACAAAGTATAATTGTGGAAGTATAGGATAAAACCTTTATTTCAACTTTTATATGGTTTTAACACTTTTATGGTGTTTAAAAGGAAAACTAACTTAGGATATAGAAACAATGGTGACATTCTCAAAAGTACCTATTCACAGATTATTCAAAGAAGAAGATGCAGAAAGAGTAAGTGATGAAGCAATAGATGCATTACACGATTAGATATTCGAAGAAGCAACAATTGTAGAAAACAACAGTGTAAACTTTGCTTCATTCAATTACCTAAAAATGTTAAAGGCAGAGATATAAATGCTGTGCTAAGCTTTGAATATTTTATACATCTTTTCAGATGATTAACGCCTTTATGAAATCAAATCATTTATTAATTATTAATATATTTCATCCAAAAAATTTTATGAATTTAATTTAACAAAATATTTAAAACAATAATCATTGATGTATGTAAATTTGCTCCATGTGTTTACATACAATGCATATGGTGATTATTTTTTACCTCTGAAAATATTTATGTTAAACTGGAAATAATGAATTATTAATTGATAGGACACTCTATCATATTTGGTAAATCTTTTAACTGCATTAATCCATACCTGTTTTGGTTAATTTTTTATTAGTTGATATTCAGTCCTATTATTCCTTATTCTTTTTTATTTTTCTTTATTTTTATAACTGGTTTAATCAGTATATATTCTTTTTTTGAATTATTGTTATATATGAACACTACAGATTATGATAAAATAAAACAAATGTGCATCAAATTAAATATAGGTAGCACACCTCATTTTATAGAAGTAATAAACCAGTTTCAGGTAAAGAACATGTCAAAAAAAAGTAAACAATACAGCAAGTTACATAACAATTACTTAATATATCCAAAAACACCATTACCTCACCTTAAACAATATGTTACAACAACAGTTAGATGGTAATGTGTTTGTCAAATATAAATAGATGATACATTTAAAAGTGAAATTGTTTGTCTAATCTGTGGTCTTGTAAGGATAAATTTTCTGAATTATCTGATAAAAATCTTGTATATGGTATTTGGAGAAGAAGTGATTTATATACTGGTAATGGTTACACTCCATCTTAAAAAGGAGTTTATAAAAATGAAAGGAATTTGAACTCGAACATATATAAGGAGCAGTGCATTAAATACTATGGATTATAAATATTTCATTGATGTGTTTAAAGTTGAACTTGGTATGTCTAGTATTGATATGCATAATATATGGATTATTATTAGTCAGTGTAAAGGATTACATAATATTCATACTAAATTGAATTATGAAAAAATTTGATTAATTTAAATAATATGTTGTATAGTGATTATAATTTAACTGCTAAGAATTATAAGATAATTGGAAGAAACATAGAAAAATATAAGGCTTTATATAGATGTAATACTTGAATTTTTGTAAGAAAGGTACTATCTTTGATTATACAAATGCTTTGATCAAATATTATGATAATTTACCACTAGAATAGATAAAATACTTTACCATAAGATTAAGTAACTTAATAAGTTACAATATGAGTTTGAAAAATTTCTAGGAAATACAATACATACACCAACCCAATTAAAGACTAATTCACATAGGATTTCCACCAATAGAATTAAGAAAAGAACTAAACAACTGGTATATAGTATTTCTAAGTGATGTAATACAACACCACCATAACGATGGAAAACTAGACTAATGGATAGATGTAAACCTACCACCACTAGACTATGTAGTAATAAACTAAACTACAAACAAGCAGTATGTTATATGAGAGGAAAAGACATAATGGAAATAGTATTCCATCATGAATGACACAATGAAGAAAAACCATATGCATATATACAATTTATACAATCAATAGCTGACCTAGAAGAAAAAGAAACTTTAATCGGAAACTGCAATGTACTAACATCGGAATAATACTTAGAACATCAGCATTGTAACTGATGCAACCACGAAAACTGCCCATATAAAAAATGGTGAAACAATATGAAACTAGACACAAACGAACTTATATACCTAGAAGAAGTAACCAACAGAGTAGCAGAAATACAACAAATACAAAAGAAAAAATAACATACAACCCAGTAAGAAAAGAATCAATAATAAAACTCAAACCCAACAGACACATAACAATATGCACCCACCAACTAGAAAAACTAAAACGACCATTCAACTGAACCGACATAATAATCAGCACACCCTACCAATGTATACTAAACCTCAAATTTTGGAACAAAACAAAGCCTAAAACTACTGTTGCTGTGGAGAATGCAACACATGAAAAAACAATATTTGAACCCAGTAGTATAACTAATAGAAATAATTGAAACAATGGATTTAGTAGCATTAAAACGTGGTGTAACATATTACTACTGGATTGTTAAATTTTTCAACCCTTCAAAACAAGAAGAAATCAATACAATATGTGAAGAAAACAATTTAGAAAGGAATGTAAAACCTGTTCCAATGAAAAATACAAGTGGTAAATTAACAAGTACTGGAAACATACTAAATGATGTAAGCTATAAACGTAAACCACTAAGAAAAGGAGTAATACCACTTGTACTTGCAAGAGTAAAAATAATAATTCACAAAAAAAGAAAAAGGAGAAACAGAAAATGAAAACAATAGAAATAAGTGATGAAGCTTAATAATTATTACAAGTAATGAAAGAAAACAGTCTAGAAGAACTAACTGATGATGATGTAATAAAATTTATGATACATCAAATTAGTATGGATATAGAAGCAGGTATATTATGATAGATTTATAAACTATTGTAACTATTGGTCTAGTTTCTCTTCCTGTTGCTTGTATAATTTTAATATGTGGGTTAATGATATATCAGGAGCAACTGGTATAAAGTGGTGGAAACTAACAATATTATTCGTACTAATATTAGTAGAATAGTGTCAAGAATAATAGGTGATTAAATTAAACAAATGGTATGTGAAAACAAGTAACACAATATTTTATGTGGAAAAAGTAATTAAAGTATTAAACATAGATAATGAAGTATGTTTTTATGATGAAAAAGATGAACTAAAACTATGTTTTCCTGAAATAGGCATTGAATATTATTTTGTATGCAATGAAAACAAATACCTTCCATTATCAACTGATTTAAAAAGAGGAGTTATACACATATGAACTCAAAAGAATATAAACATAGAATTCTAACACAAGAAAATAATATTAATTATAATAGGATTA